>CAIGRP010086890.1:0-79757 GCA_903798385.1 Fraxinus cuspidata | reverse complement strand
CAACAGTAGCATTTAAAGTGCTTTAGTTTTCAAGATACTGAACTCTTGATTCCAGTATATGCTTATTATAGTCTCGAGAGTAAAGTTATAAAATGGCTTAGCAAAATTACGGTACTTTTTAAATTGATTTATATGAGATTTTAGCCAATATATTGAATAAATAAGTGTTTTGGCATTTTCCTCTTAGGTAAATTCATTTATGGTTTGGTTAGATTATACAATTATTTAATGACTTGTTTTGGTCATGAATTCAAACAAAGAATTTTTTCATACTTTTTGCAGCATGTGGATCTTTTAGTTCACTGACAACACGTTGAAATCACTAGATGAAATTATTTTTTTCTCTTTTTACAATTATGAAGAATATTTCCTCAAAATTTGTATAAAATCACTCAACGCTATTAACTACCCAACTAAACTCTAACACTTGCATCGCACGTGCGTGCACTAGTATGTATAAAAAAAGTGAGAGAGAAAGCAAGAACTTCGTGTTGGATTTTGTGCCCATATAATATAGTTTTATTGATGTAAAAATAGCATTATTCTAAGTTGTGTTGATTAATGATTAGGCATGCGATTTAAAGAGCATATGAATATGATTACTTGTGATAATATAAATTAGGTGCTTGCATTGAGAAGTGCATTGTGACATGACTTATATTTTGATCATAAATAATTTGTTCACTGACAATGTATAAGGGTAACACCTTGTGCTGAAGATTGTAGTGTTAATCGATTCACTATTCGGATTTGCAATTTGTCTTTATCGCAAAAATGGTTAAATGTGATACTAGAACACTTGGAGTGTATTGAATGAACCACGTATCGAGTTTAATTATAGAGCATGACCGTGTGAATAATAAAATTTACTTGATCGTTGTGTATTTCATCTAAATCACTTGGCAGTGTTATGCATATGTTTTCGCAATTTTAATGATTATGTGATTCACCAATGAGTAAGATTAATTTGTTAAATACTTCAATGAGTTGATACTTGAAAATGAGCAAAATAGAGAACATGAATTCGTAAGGAGTGACATATGCGATTAAAATTTTGAGATCAATATTTAGCACAGCTAAATTTGACATATGTGATTAGTTCACAAAACTGTTGAAGAAAATGATATTTAAATTAGTGAGAATAATTAGAAGGGTAAAACTGTTATTTATATTTATATCTAATTATTGAATCTCGAATGTGTATAGAATACATATATGTCAGGTTAGAGGAAAGTATTATATATTTATTAGATTTTGTGATTTTGTATATTTTGAGAGTTCAGTTTTTTGTCTTTAGAGGAGAAATTAAAGACTAATAATTAGATTTAGTGATCTAAACTCTAGGGTCAACTAGATATGATCTAGTTATTGGAGCTTGAATAATATTTGTCCATTTAGGTTCATGTGGTAGTTCTGCAAAGTATTCAAACTTAATTATAATTATTATAAAAGTTTTGGGCATAATTGTAATTACAATAAAATTTGTGACTTACTGGTAATTGCTATTAAATTGTAAATAGGATGACACAAGTAATTAAATATAAATTAAAACTTTTGTTTGAACTTGGAATACTTATCGTATATGGATTGAAACTACTTCATTTCCATAAATACAGATGAAATGGAACCTAACATCGTATAGAATACTACAAAACATAATACAATAATTACATATTGTGCATATTGGAGAGAAAAAAAATTATTTTTCTTAATTTATTCACACGTTCAGTTCAATAAATAATTTCTTAATTTAATTGAAAGAATGTGCCCACTCATCGGTGAAATCTCGATTTTGGAGGATACCATAAAAGTCTTGGAGGTTTGGAGCATGATATTCTTGGAATTTAAAGTTGGATGCTCGTCATCCAAAAATTTAAAAGTTTGTAATTCAAAATTAATTCAAGAATTAGCCATCGAATTTAGGTAAAATTCAAACATTTTATTCTTGACATAATATACACGTGATTTTACTTCCATGTTCCATCGATCCATAAATGTGGATTCAAATTTCAAGCCAAGGAGTTAAAAGAGTAAAGAGTTTCTTTTCTTCTACTGTAAAGACTCTTTTAACATAAAAGCAGTGCCAAAGTTAAAGTATCATAAAAGTGCTAAAAAAATCGTTGTCAGTCCATTTTTAGTGCTTTTTATGTTAATTTCTCTTTTAAAATTGAAACTCCCTAATCCCCATAATACTTGAAACAAAAATATATTAAAAATTTAATTAATAAAACCAACTACTTGTACAATGCGATGGACGGCCGAGATTCTTAAGAAAGTTTGAAGGATGCTTTACATTTGCTAGACGTGAAGTAAATAATGGGCTTGTAAAATAATTAACTACTTCATAGATTAATATTTTGAGATAAATCCCAATTCATTACGAAGTAAATAAAATTAATACGACAGATATCATCACAAGTGTATAATTTTAGCTCGAACGGTTGAACCCCGTCTCCCCAAGTCATTGTTGGTTAGCTTTAAAAACTTATTTTAAGTAATTTAAGTACTTTTTTGTTGTATCTTATTTGTTTTTCTTTATGCCACCACCTATTTTATTTATTTGCATAAATTTTCGAGACCAATTTTTTTTATTAAAGAGGGTGTTTTGTGAAGATTAAAATTAGATTTTTAGTAAATTTTGATAGAAGTTTTTGAAATATAAGGTTGAAAAGTTGTGGGACCCATGAAAGATGTTGTTAATATTGATTGATTGACTTTGACTTGGATTAAAATCAGATTTTAATCCGGACCAAACATAGACTAAATATTTTAACATTGTCCCTTGTTAAATAGTTAATTAACTCATGCAGATTGATTATAAAAATGGTAAAGTTGTCATTTAATTTAGACATATGCTATATGTTTTATTATTCATTCTCTATGTACATTTGCTCACATAACACTTCCGTACGTAGTTTGTCACAAGAATGATATTGTGAATAATACAACATTAAACTCAACATTTTTAGAGCACATCTGTTTGAACTATTAACGTGTAATGTCTCTGACTCTCATCTTGGTAGTTTATATTTTGGAGGGATGGGTAATGAGATTCAAACATGATCTTCTTGAAAGTGTTAATCACGAATGTCTTGAATAGCTCGCTCCCGTGGCATTTTGTATGATCTTGAGAATAATAGAATGTTATCGAGAATTTTTGGTACGTAAAATTAAATTAACTAGACTAGAAAACAAATAATTTTTGTCGTATCTAATTCTGACATATTTAACATATTAAGCTCACATTTGGTTTAGATAAAAATCAAATTCTTTGTAAATTTTGATAAAAGTTGATGAATTATATAATTGAAAAGTTTCGGAACACAAGAAATGTGTTTTAAAAAATTTAACTATTGACTTTGATTTAAATTTTGATAAACTTTTAGTTGAACCAAGGATGACAACAGGTGGGTCGACCATTTCCGTCCCCAGCCCATTCGGTGTATTTTTGTCACCTTGCTTTAACTAGGGTGGAGTAGGGCATGTCCTCTGCCCCGTTTATTTTTTAGTTAATTAATTTATTTTATTTTTTTAATGTCTTTACTTGATGAAAATTATTATTATTATTATTATTATTATTATTATATTTGATAAAAAAACTAAAATTTTAAATGGACGGGTAGCGGGACATGGATCATGTTTACCCAACCCGCTTCAGGATAACTGCCCCTCCCCACCTCGTCTCATTTACCAAATTAGGCAGATAATTCTCGCAGGCATTGGATTTAGCAATTTTTTTGCCATCCCTAAGCTGATCCAATCATGGACTAAAATATGCAAGTGTTTGGTTTAGATTAAAATTTAATTAAAATTTTAAGTTAAAATCAATAATTAATTTAAACCACGTATATCATGGACGCAAAACTTTTCAATTACACATTTCAACAATTTTTATCCAAAATTTATATAAAAATAATAATTTTAATATACATTATGTAATTGTTTGGTCCCTATTAAAATTATAATTTATTCTTCTTTGTCTTCTTATTAACCACACATTCTCAAAAAAAAAACAATATTATACCTAAACCTAAAACACTTTTTTTCCCTTTTTTAATCATACATTATTCAAAAATTATTATTTCAGAAATTAAAATGACAAATAATAAGGGTCAAATGAGAGCTATATATAAACAATAATTAGTTTGAGACAAGACTTATTGATTAAATAAAAGATTAATATAATTTATCTTTGTACTTTCAAGTGCTTAAAGGGACAAGATTTGAGGAGCATGTGAAATATTATCTTCCCACATAAGCCTTTTTAGGATCTCTCAACGTCTCCACATATTTTTTTTCTTCAATCATGCTGTGCTGCCACCTTTCCAGAACACACACTCAGAATAGGAGCTAGGAGAGCATTTTTTTGGCATTTCCTATTCACGTAGGTCCCATGTGAGTCACACGTCCCATGTAAGTCACACGCGCATGTGAGTGTAGGTCAACCAAAACGTCAAACATTTTCTGGCAATTGAGGTTAATTCTTTCTTCTTTATTATGTACATCCCTTTTCTTTTTTACTTTTAACATTATTATAATTTGTGTTTGATTTTTTTTAAAAGTTAAATTATGTCCCTCCTTTCATTCTTTCTCTCGTGTTCTACTCCTCATCGTCTTGTCTTATCAGCCCTTTAGCTAAGCCAATTAATATATTAGCTTTATTCCATGTTCTTTTTCAATGGCAAAGACCTCGTGTTTAGGCTTCAATCGTTAGATTCGAAGATTAACTTCGTCACTAATCATATGACAAGAATCAAATCACCGTACATCGTAGAAATATGTTGGGGCTTAGCAATAACTATTATTACTTCACGGACTTGATTAGTAAAGTGAAAATGAGTGTCAAGCAAGTTAAAATAGATTCTATTCAGTGGAACTCATTTTTTTCTTCTTTTAAACTTATTTACTTTTTTTATCGTTTTGAAAATGATGATAAAAGAGAAAAAGCTTGTTGCAAAATTTTGCCACTTGCCTCCGGCTTAATCGAACGTCTAACATGAACTGAATTGTCTTGTTTGTCGAACATCGTTAAGTCCCGTTTAGTGGTCATTTTTTGAAAAAGAATATTATTTTGAATAATGAATTTTTTAAAGAACGTGTTTTTAAAATATAGAAAACTTTTGAATTTATGAATATAATATTTTATTACGTGAACGTCCGATTGAAAATAAGTACATAATTATATTTTTTTTATAAAGAAAGAAAAAACAATCATGATACAGAAAAATAAGTCTGCCGAGATCTATAGGAACGAAATGGTGATGTGGTCTCGAGTCACAAAAAGCAAAATAGTATTAGATGATAAGACCCGTGATTTGATTTGTACCAATAAGTCCATGAATTGAAAAAGAAAGGAAGATAAGTGACAAAATTTCATGAGAGGGGAGAATCTTTCCAAATCACGCCGTTGATATAACAAACGCATCCTAATCTCGAGACGGAATGTTTGACGTGGAATATCGTATAAATTTTGTTTGGTAGAAATTAAAATTAAATTTTTTTATTAAAACCTATTTAAAAAGTTTTGATTTAGGATTGTTTTGCTTTGTGACCTGGACGAACAGGGGTGCCCCCTACAGGTGTCAGGTTCTTGATTTTAAGCACAATAATACGATGAATTCCATTTTAATTGACGATCATACTTGATGTACAGTCTTTTTATAATATTGTTGACATGGCATGTTATCATTAAACAGTTAAAAAATAATTTATTTTTTTAATTAATACTCTTGAGATGCATATAATATTGTCAAAAATCATCGTACACATCACATTGTCCTTTAATTTAAGTTTTTATTTGCACTATGTCTTGATTGTGAAACTTTTGGCATATTTTTTGGGGAGTAGTGTAGGATACCATCTTCTGGACAAGAAATTTTAATTTCACCTAAAAATGTTGGCCCTTCACCGTCTCTCCATGTCCCACTTAGGTCACCTTTATATGCTTGAACAAATCTCAATAATTGGATTAAGGGACAAGCTTTTGTAAACCTAATAAAAAGATTAAGCCCGGTACCTATTATTTTAAAAATATATTTTTATCTATTTTATTTTTAATCATATATTTTTCAATAAAATATTAACAAATTAATTTTTTTTTCTTATTTTTCAATCACATTATCAATCAAATTACTATTTTAAAATGCATTTTTCAAAAAGAAGATGGGGGCTCAAACATGCTCTAAATGACACGAATAATATAAGTGTCATAGGCCCATTAAGTCCATGTTTGGTGGAGATCAAATTCAAATTTTTAATAGATTTTGATAAAAGTTTATGAAATGTGTGGTTGAAAAATTGTGGACACTATGAAATATTTGGTTAAAAATAAATATTGACTTTAACTTAAATTAAAATCTAGATTTTAATTCATAACTAAATAGACACTATATCTTTACATTTAATTAAATGACCATTATCATAGATGATAACATGCCCAATAATATAACACCTTACGAAGACCATTTGTCGAAGAATTCCTTTCAACTTTTACATATCGTCCAATTCACGGCCGGCCAAGAACGACTAACAAAAAAGAGAAACTTAAATTGCACATTCACCAGGTTTAGCAAAGCCAAACCCTTGTGATTAATGACAAAAGCTTTTGTATATTTTCTTGTACCCCGAATTGAGGAAATTAAGGGTGTGTTTGAGCCACATTATTTTAAAAGAATGTATTTTTGAATAGTAGATTGATAGAGAATTTGTGGTTGAAAATGANCAAAAGCTTTTGTATATTTTCTTGTACCCCGAATTGAGGAAATTAAGGGTGTGTTTGAGCCATATTATTTTAAAAGAATGTATTTTAGAATAGTAGATTGATAGAGAATTTGTGGTTGAAAAGGAAGGAAAAATTATTGATGTGATGGAAAATATTATTTTATTGAAAAATGTGTGGTTGAAAATGACTAGAAGAATGAAAATGAAAATTTTAATGTATACCAAACATGGGCTAAATGATAAAAGTTGGACCAACATAAATATATACCGTAGAAAGTGGTCTACACATCAACATCAGGCGGGCTTGATCAACGGCATTGATTAAAAGGGACATGATGGAGAAAACATTCCGGGCAAAAACTTGATACCTTAAAGCATAATATCCGATGGTGATTGTACATTAATACTTGTATGCCTTTCTTTGAAGTACTTATTCTTTTCTGGTCAAATTGAGGACTTGAATATTAGATTTTTGATTAATATATAGAAGATTGCGAGGGCCCAAAAGTTAATATTTTTTGGCTGGTAATGGAATATTATAATTTATTAGAGTTTTATATGAAAACCTAATCATCCTTTATAAGAACTAAAAAAGGCTACTTTTAATAATCTAATAATGTCAATACATTTTCTTAGGAAAAAACACGTGTTGCTAATGTTTTTATGATGAAAAAAGTCGAGTCGGGTCCCATATGAGATGAAGAAGTAAGAAATGCAATGAACAAAACAATTACTTCAAAAGGACTAGATACATAGCTAGGTACATATAATGTTATTTTCAAATTTGCAGATACGCAATTTGAAAAATTATTGTCACTCCGATATTCAAAGTTCTGAAAGGATTACAAAACGCCCTCAATTAGTTAATGTGTGCTAAATGTCAATCTGGACAAGACTTTTTCCTTTTCATGTCGAGTCGGGCTTATCCAATAGACTCAGTAAATTGTGAGTAAAATACACGTGCAAGTGTGGCATACCTCTTGTAGAATATTTACATCCAATACAAGGTGAGATGAAAATTCAGGAAGAGAGATATTATCCTCCAACAATCAATCACATTTAAACCATTACCTAGTACTCTTCAAAGAAAACAACATGCCAAATCATATTATAAATTTTAAGCAACAAACACCATATTCTATCAAGAATATGTTTTATACTTTATTGCATCACATAAATCATAAAATACATCCCGATTTTGTAGGAGAATGTAGTCGTCGTCCCACTACCACGTAGATGGATGCTTGTAACTTTACTCTTTAGGGATTGAGGAGATCATTTCCTTATTATTTCTACATGTCAGATTAAGTTGAAACTATCGAAATAATAACACTTCCTCACAACTAACAATGCCAGCTTAGTGCAAGATCTCTTACCAAAAGTTTTAATTACTACTACCCTCAATCATTCTTCAGGAAATCTCCACATTATCTAGGATTTATTTACAAGTTCGACAAGATTAATATATTTATACGAGTAATGCTATACATCACCACCTGTCCATTGCCACGTAGACTGGTTCGATTATCACTGCTGATAAATAACCATATTCTTTTAGTTATGAATAATGTTAATGCCACATAGACTATTGTTCATTATCATGTTAATGAATAGCATTACTTTTTATTTATTGAACAACTGTCACATAGATTGATGATGAACTCTAGCTAGCAACAAATCTGAATTCAAATTGGTATGTATTAGCTCTGGTATTGAAATTCAGTTTTGATAAATGCATGTAATATATACAACAGCATCCAGAGAAATTGATTAATATTATCTATGCCCTTCACTATCAATGTGGGCACATATCAATAATTCAATGCCACCACTTTAATACTGCCAAGGCATTTCCACCTCCAGCCATCACTAGTCACTACTGTATTTCCAACTATTCCAGAAACATTCAATAGTGGGATGATTGGGAAATAGTCCTACAAATAACCATAAAATACTTTATGCCATTGGCCTATCTCTACCTTCCCCTCCCTCATGTGATTTAAAATTGGGTAATAGTCCTACAAATAACCATAGAATCTGAATTTAATAAAATAGGCATGTTAGGTATGCTACACAAAATTGTTAAGGCCCTGTTTGAGCCACATTCTCATTCTTCTACTCATTTTCAACCACACATTTTTCAATAAAATAATATTTACATCATATCAATAACTTTTCCTTCTTTTTCAATCATATATTCACCATCACATTACAAAAAAAAAAGCATTCTCTTCTAAAAAATGTGCATCAAACACACTTTAAAGCAAGATGTACTCTTTCTATTGAACAAAGCAAATCAATCATGAAATGAGGCTTTGTTTGCTACTATCTAGCTGTCCAACATGTCAAACTAGGAAACTAGCAAGTGTTTTTTCTTTTCTTTATATACTAATAGCCAAATGACTCTCCTAAAATTTACCTACACGTGATCTCTCACACTCAATGACACCAAGATATATGCTTACACAATTCTTTCTGAACACTCGTATCTGTGAGTGCTTACTGGATCTCTCATGCTACTCTCCCCATCACATAATAATGCACATCTGGATTCAAAAACTGAAAAAGTAACATGTCTTTTGCATATTTGAACATCCTTTAGACTTGCTTCATAACTCAAACTCTACAAAAGACCCTAATTCTCAAACACAGATTCTTCACACTGATACAACTACTTGTTCCAGATTCAGTGTAAGAGAAAATGGTGCTGGAAGAAATGTTGAGGTCCAACAGTGGTTCAAGTAAGCTCTAACTTCTTTCTGAATAATTTTTCACAATCAACATGCACGTGTACAAGTGAATTCAAAGGGGAAAAGATAATCGGAATATAGAAACACACACACACGCACACACTCGCAAGCATAAATACACGAAAGGTGTAAACTATGAAGTTTATGAGATTCCAATTTCAAGGTAATTGGTGAATATTGATACAATGTTCATTCTGTGGTCAGAGTCATATTTCACTTATTTATATCTTTCTTCCCATTTTTTATTACAACAAAACATTGGTTTTGCCAATTGAAAACTGTTCCAGTTTGTCCTTTTGGATACAGAATGCTAAGAAGGTTGAGATTAAGATGTAGATTATTCATCACTGTTTCGAAATGTGTAAAAAAAGAAGATGAAGAAGAGGTTGAGATTGATGCATGGAATTTCATTTAGATTTATATTTTAATGGAAAAAGCTAGTTAGCTATGTTGCACCGACACGGATACGTCTTTAAAATTCTTAATTTATATAGTATAAATTTAGTTTTATACTTGATATTAATTTTTTTTTTGTTGAAATCATTTAACTTTTAACAACAAATTTGAATTACAATATATAAAATTTCCGATAAAGAAAGAAAAATGACCATGTTACAGTGTTCGAGAAGTGTCAATATCCGATAAGTGTCTGATACGGACAAGCTACTATAGTTGAAGTGTTCGTAAAGCAGAGCTAGTTAGATTTTCGGTTTTAATATTATAGCCAGTTCCTGTCAAAGCTCATCAGTGTACATGTGCACGAGAGAAAAATACGGTGCTGAATGTGATACTGAAAGGGAAGTCATTCATTGGATTTAGATCTACCTGCTAAATCCTAGGTTCCAAGAACAAAAATTCACCTTTTATTTTGGTGGTGGGGGGCACATGTGGGGCTCACTTCAGGGATTCACTGCAGTATGAAAATGCATGGATTTGCCCCAGTATTCCTTTTCACATGGAACATGTTCCAGCCAAAGATATTCACATGAAAATTTACAAATCTCTTCAAAGAGTGATTTTAAAGGATCTGCAGGCTCATGATATAAAAATAATAAATTGAAAAAAAGAATCGATGGATTCTTATAATATAAAATATTCCAAAAGAGGCTAACAAATAAGACAGAATCGGAGACCCATCAAAAAAATAATTTCAACAAAGTATAACAATGTGCTGACTCAGAAACAGAAAGAGACAAAATTACTTGCCTTTTTTATTCTATGGGCAATGTAGATATATCAGACTGACACCCTGCTATCCAAATATGCTTGATCAAGTAATTTTCTCCTTGATGTATGACTTGGTTGATCTGTGTAGATAATGTTACAATCTGGTCTAGCATTTAAGAGGGAAGACGTATTATTTCATATGACCAACAAAAAAATGTTTTGATAACAACATACAGACAGACAATGTGATCATTCATATAGCAGTCATAGTATTACAACCAACAACCAATTATCTTTCTCTGCGGATGATGAACACACTATTTTCACATCCACAATTCAGATAATTGACAATTTAAGTTAGATTCAGGTTCCAGTATATTAATTTTTATTTTCTGTTACATTACTTTTGTTCTCTTTAGTTTGTCTATGTCTTATTTTAAATAATGAACAGAAATGGGCAGACTTCGAAACTCGATAGTATTTCAGTGAACTTTGCAAACATTTGGTTTATACTCACTCTACATGATAAATTAATATGGCTACATCTCCATTACTTGGAGATCCTGCATGATTCCTTACTCAGGTATACTACTTAGGTTAGTTATACAAGATGTAACTATAGATTCAGAAAATTTGAGCAACAAAGCACTTGTTAATGACAAACAGATCAAAATCCTATTGAATGGGAAATTAACTAATGCATGTACTTGTCAATGAAATGAAGGAGGAATTTATGTGAAAATCCCAAAAAAGCACCAGTGAATTTCTACTAGTAAGCATCAAAGGTATTTATTCACACCAGAATCTACGTTCTAGCTGGTTTCGAGTCTAAGAACAATTTTATATAGTTGGATAATTAGGTATTAGAGAACCTAGAGAATTTCCATCATCACCAGTGTTCCAGGACACAAGTGAATAGCATTTCCCATTGAATGCATAATCCTCAAGACTTCTACTGAAGGAAACTCGTCGAATTTCTTTGCCTGATGATTGCTGCCAAATTCAGTTTTCTGCTTCTCCTCGGCATTATCATCCTTACACAGGCATTAAATACAGAACATTTGTAGGTTGTCTTCCGCACAGTGACTAAATGCATTTAAATTCTTGCCAGCATGCTAAATTGTCACCTTAGGTGCAATTGCAAATGCCACTTGCAAATTATTGTCTCCTTTCAAATGGTTTAGACCCTGATAGTGAAATTTGTATGGCTATGGCCAAAAAATAAAAAATAAAATAATAATAATAAATAAAAAATAAAAAAAATCAGAAATAGGTTATTTAATTTTTAAAGCTGACAGCATGAAGTAAAATACTTGTATCTGCTCATTTCATTTTGTTTTATAATCTTTGACAGATTTAAGGTTCCTACAATTTCGGGTTGCATGGCCAGATATAATCTCCTCCTGCAGCTGGGAAGATGCCAGCATAGTTCTACAACTTGGATTCCTGGGCATCGTGTTGCTCCACTGCATAAGAAATTGTACAGAATTACTTTGCAGAGGCCGAAACAAGGTGAAGAATGTAGAAAAAAATCCCACAGGTCTGAGATCAGGCCTCTCTTACAAACTCAGCATAATTTGTTCCCTCGTGGTGCTGTGTACTCATTGTGTGATGCTGCTGATGTTGCTGATTTTGGAAAGTAAAAGTGGCGCTCAGTGCGAATCCAGGGTTCCAGTTCTTTCATCCAGAACTATGCAAATAATATCATGGGCAATCACATTGATTGCATTGTGCAGGATTTTAAATAGAAAATATAACAAGTTCCCATGGATCTTGAGAATCTGGTGGACATCCAGCTTCTTGTTATCTCTGGTTCGATCTATGATTGATGTCCATTACGCAATAACGAATCATGACAACCTGGGGTTGCAAGAATATGCTGATATAGTCAGTTTTCTCGCTTCTATCTGTCTACTAGGTGTATCAATCAACGGGAGCACAGGCATAGCTCCAAGCATCTCAAACAGCACCACAGAACCCCTTCTTAATGGCAAAACTGAAAAACATTCAGAAGTAAAAAGAGACTGTCCTTATGGGAAAGCTACTCTGGTTCAACTTGTTACCTTTTCTTGGCTTAATTCACTATTTGAGACTGGGATTATTAAGCCTCTTGACCAGGATGAAGTCCCAGATATTGATATCAAGGACTCCGCGAGTTTCCTATCCCAGTACTTCAACGAGTGCCTCAAGCACACAAAAGAAAAAGATGGAACAACAAGATCATCTATCTATAGGGCATTTTACATATTTGCGAGAAAAAAGGCAGCCATCAATGCACTTTTTGCAGTTACAAATGCAGGAACATCGTATGTAGGACCATATCTAATTAATTACTTTGTGGATTTCCTAACTGAAAAGAAATTCAGGAGCCTGGGTTTTGGCTACCTTCTAGCACTAGGCTTCCTTGGGGCAAAACTAATCGAGACAACAGCACAGAGGCAGTGGATTTTCGGAGCACGCCAGCTAGGACTCAGACTGCGAGCCGCTTTGATATCACACATATATAAAAAGGGCCTGATCTTGTCAAGCCAATCACGCCAGAGTTGCAACACTGGGGAGATCATCAACTATATGAGTGTGGATGTCCAGAGAATTACGGACTTCATATGGTATTTGAACATAATTTGGATGTTGCCAGTACAAATCTCCCTAGCAATCTATGTTTTACACATGAATCTAGGAATGGGAGCTCTAATAGCATTAGCTGCAACTTTAACAGTGATGGCTGTAAACATACCATTGACAAGGATTCAGAAAAGATTTCAGACAAAAATTATGGAAGCCAAGGATGACAGAATGAAAACCACGTCAGAAGTTCTTCGAAACATGAAGACACTCAAACTTCAAGCATGGGATACTCATTACCTTAAAAATCTAGAAAACCTAAGGAGAACAGAGCATAATTGGTTATGGAAATCACTTAAATTACAAGCATTAACAGCATTCATCTTCTGGGGCTCACCAACTTTTATTTCCGTGATTACTTTTGGTGGGTGTGTTTTGATGGAGATTCCTCTCACTGCTGGAAGAGTCTTATCAGCATTGGCTACATTCCGGATGCTTCAAGATCCTATATTCAATCTACCAGACTTACTCAATACGATTGCACAAGCGAAAGTTTCGGCTGATAGAATTTCTTCTTATCTCCAGGAAGATGAGATCAATTCAGATGCAGTTGAATTTCTTCCTAGAGATCTGACAGAATTTGAGATTGAGATTGATGGTGGTAAATTCAGCTGGGACATGGAATCAAGATGTCCGACACTTGATGAGATACGGCTTGTAGTTAAAAGGGGAATGAAGGTGGCGATATGTGGTCCTGTTGGATCTGGGAAGTCCAGTTTACTCTCATGCATACTTGGAGAGATGCAGAGACTGTCTGGTATCGTGAGGATTAGTGGTTCCAAGGCCTATGTTCCACAGTCCCCATGGATACTGACGGGAAATATCAGAGAGAATATACTCTTCGGCAAGCCATATGATAGTGCCAAGTATGATAGAACAGTTGAAGCCTGTGCTTTGAAGAAGGATTTTGAGCTATTCGCTGCAGGAGACTTAACTGAAATAGGAGAAAGAGGAATAAATATGAGTGGAGGCCAGAAGCAAAGAATACAAATTGCCCGTGCCGTATACCAGGATGCCGACATATATCTACTTGATGACCCTTTCAGTGCCGTGGATGCTCATACAGGCACACAACTCTTTCAGGTTAGTAAATCTAGAGACAGTGTCCTGAGATTGATTTTCTAGGTACCTTAGCATGCTCCTGAAATAAAGCAACATTGACGAAAATTGATAATCCATAATCCACAGGACTGCTTGATGGGAATTCTCAAGGACAAAACAATACTTTATGTTACACACCAAGTTGAATTTCTTCCTGCAGCAGACCTCATTATGGTAAGTACTAAGACACAGTTAAAATTAAATGTTCAGTCCAATTAAGCATGAAATTGAGTTGTGTTTTCTCACCCATGTATGATCTTATTCTGGACCCTTGCATATGTTGGCATATTATAATTAATTATACAAAAATTGCTGATGGTATTGTAAAACATAAAGAAAATAAGCTTTTGTTTGATCTTTATTCCTTGAATATAAAAAGACTTCAACACACATGATTGCAATTTTTAGTTAAAGGTTTCACATAAATGTTGCAACAGGTGATGCAAAATGGAAGAATTTCACAAGCTGGTACATTTGAAGAACTTTTGAAACAAAATATTGGATTTGAAGTTCTAGTTGGAGCTCACTGCCAAGCTCTAGAGTCAGTCTTAACAGTTGAAAGCACAAGTAGAACAGCTGAATATCCAGCAATTGAAAATGAAACAGACACAGACAACACTATAAATGAAGAATTTCCACACACTAAGCAAGATTCAGAGCATAACTTATGTGTTGAGATGAAAGAAAAAGGAAGGTTGGTTCAGGATGAAGAAAGAGAGAAAGGGAGCATTGGAAAAGACGTTTACTTGTCTTACTTGACCACCGTGAAAGGAGGTGTCTTAGTTCCAATTATTCTTCTTGCGCAATCATCATTTCAAGTGTTACAGATAGCCAGCAACTACTGGATGGCATGGGCTTGTCCAACGGGCGCAGTTGAGCCCAAACTTGGGATGCATTTCATATTACTTGTATATACACTTCTTGCTGTCGGAAGTTCACTTTGTGTGTTGATCCGAGCCTCTTTAGTGGCCATTGCGGGGTTGTTTACAGCAGAGAAGCTCTTCAGCAAAATGCTGCGCAGTGTTCTCCGTGCTCCAATGTCGTTCTTTGACTCCACCCCGGCAGGAAGAATCTTAAATCGGGTATGTAAGCTTCTATTTGTAGTAAATGGGATGTTATTCTGGTTTGATTAACTGAAGGTCAGCTAACACAATATCACGGGAGAAACAATTATGCCTGTAATCTAAAAAATAATAATAATAATACAATAATCACATTTAAGAGACAAATTCCTAAAATAAATACGTATGAATATGCACCTTGTTAAAGAATGAAGGTTTGGGATAGTTATAAATTATTCAATGAAGTGGGAAAAAGATGGGAGTAAAAATAAGTAAAATCTTGTTTGTTCTTTTACATCACCAACACAATTCTATTGCCTACTGAAACTAACAATTCATAAGAAATAGTCAACAAAACTTGCCAAAAAGAGGTGCAGGTTATATAAGTGACTTCTTTAAGCTTCCTAATTCCTTCAATCATGATCTCATCTAAGAAAAACTCATTATTCCTATCTGCTTGAGACATCCCAATTATTCCACATAAGAGGGGACGTGGAGTTAAGTGGGATGTTTCAAAAACTAACTTGGCTTAGCCATTATGGGCCTGGTGGGTATTGATCAAGTAGAAATTTCAATCCATAGGCGGTACAGCCTATGATTTGGGGCATTACAAATGTTATCATAGACAACTCCCAAGTATTGGTGTCCTCAGATCCCAACAGAAGTGTACTAGAGAAGGTCCTGGAATGTGGTTATTCCATGATGATATAAGCCTTCACAAGGAAGGGAGATTGTAATGTCCCGTGTATACCACATTGGTGGAAACTTCAAGCAGAGAGCTCTTCATAAGGCGCTGGGCGACGATAAATTCATTGTCTTGGTCGATTTAGACCTAGTGGGTATTGCCTCAAGCAGTTAATTCTTCAACACACTATGAATGGGCCTATCAGTCTGGAGCATTATTCTGATTGTCATAGTCAACTCCATAGAAGCAGCCATAATGATTTGTTGAATTAACCTTCCCGTCTCACCAATTACAAGAGAAAAATACATATAACCTAATACCCCTAGTGCCTCCAATCATCAATTTTTTTACTGCTATGATGAAAAAAGGTTCCAGAATTGAAATTTTTTTATTTCTAGATATTAAAGAATGGATAACAGAACACATAAAATGGAAAATCTTGAAATGCTGATGTCTATGAATATGAAGACTTCAATGTGCAAAATCAATTGGAAATTATTGTTTGATAACTACATGGTTAAAGTTTCCATATACTTTCTTTTTCTGCAAACTTTTGAGGTCAAATTTTCTTAATATTCTCAACCTCCAATTTTTGACAGGCATCTACAGACCAAAGCGTCCTAGATTTGGAGATGGCAAACAAATTGGGTTGGTGTGCTTTCTCAGTAATCCAGCTTCTTGGGACTATAGCAGTCATGTCACAAGTTGCATGGGAAGTATTTGTCATCTTCATTCCGGTAACAGCCATTTGCATCTGGTATCAGGTGAGTAGGCGCATTAAATTTGTTGGAGAAGTGAAACTTCCAATTTATACTATGGACTTCAAAAGTATTTAAAATATAGATGGCCTATCCTACGTCTACAGAATCTTGACATGATTCATAGGAAGTTTCTATTGTCATCTTTTATAGTTTTGTACTTCACGCTACATTCTGGCATGGGTTGTCGAAAAACAATTGCCATCGGATGCAAGCATTTCTACAGCTTAAAGTTTGTTACTTCTAGAGTCCAGCAACATCTCCCTTCAATGGTAGTTTAACTGTACGGCGTGGATGGCCCAGCCCGGCCATACCATTATCATCCAGAATATTAATGTTTTGGCTCGTGTGAGTGTGTACGCATGTATTTTGTATGTGACATCAGCACTCTTTCAGTTCTTTCCACTATTAAAAAATAATGGACAGCTAACACACTTGAGCTAAAAATTTACTTATAGGCGCCTTTCAAGTTCCTAGAAGGCCCTTGCTATAAATCATGGAACTTTAGATAATGACTATAACTTGTTGGTGGTCAGCAATATTACATACCAACTGCAAGAGAACTGGCGCGTCTAGCGGGGATACAGCGAGCTCCAATCCTTCACCATTTTGCAGAATCACTTGCAGGAGCAGCAACAATTCGTGCTTTTGAGCAACAAGAACGCTTCACCGACGCAAATCTCTGCCTCATCGACAACCATTCAAGGCCATGGTTTCATAATGTCTCAGCAATGGAGTGGCTTTCTTTCAGACTGAATCAGTTGTCCAATTTTGTGTTTGCATTCTCGCTGGTTTTGCTAGTGACACTTCCTGAAGGGATCATAAATCCTAGTAAGTAAAAAGACATTTTTGTGATTTTTGGTTCACAAGAATATATTATTACTATAACAGTTAACCATAATAACTAATGATGTCAAACTCTTATGCCATGACATAATTTTTCTATAATAAACCAGGAAGTAAATACCACTAACGATAAAACATGCATCAATTAAGTTAACTGATGTTTTATGTTCTCTTCTGACAAAAGACGAAGTAATTGATAGTTGAGGACACCAGCACACGGAACTCATTACCCATTTATCTTACAGGCATTGCAGGGCTAGCAGTCACTTATGGAATAAATTTGAATGTTCAGCAAGCTTCAGTTATATGGAACATATGCAACGCAGAAAATAAAATGATATCAGTTGAAAGAATTCTTCAGTACTCAGATCTTGCAAGTGAAGCCCCTCTTGTCATTGATGATTGTAGGCCCCCGGACAACTGGCCAGATATTGGAAAAATTTGTTTCACAAATTTGCAGGTAAGAGTCTTGAAAAGGTTGTCAGTGTCAAAATGAGTGTAGCTGTTAACGGGCATTATTTGGCTACATAAATACAATACGCACGTATATAGTGTAATTGGAAGTTAAGTTGATTCCATGTTGAAAATCAGCTTCAAATTTACAAATAGCTAGTAGCTTCACAAATTTATATTTGCATAGTATGAAGCAAATCCTACTAGGGAAGAATAAATACTAAAATATTTTTTAATTTGCTAATTTGAATACATTCTTCTCCATGTAGATTCGCTATGCTGAACATCTTCCATCTGTTTTGAAAAGTATTACCTGCACATTTCCTGGGGGGAAGAAAATTGGCGTTGTTGGAAGGACGGGGAGCGGAAAGTCGACACTCATACAGGCAATCTTTCGAACAGTAGAACCCAGAGAGGGAAGCATTGTCATTGATGATGTCAATATATCCAAGATAGGGCTTCATGACTTGAGATCAAGGCTTAGCATCATTCCTCAGGATCCAACAATGTTTGAGGGAACAGTTAGAGGAAATCTTGACCCACTCGAGCAATATCCTGACTCGGCAATTTGGGGGGTAAGAAAATTATATTGAGATGTCATAAACTGTTATAACTTGAATAAATGACTCCACAGACAGGCAGAGAAGATAATTTGAACATAAACTAAATAAAACGATGGTCTTGATGCTCGCAACCCCCCTACTGCAATCTCCAGGAGGAAAAAAAAGATAAGGGATAAAAGCATTAACTTTTTGGTGTGGATTGGAAGAAAGGAAAAAAAAGAATGAATCTTATTTCGATTTTTACTTTTCGGGTAACAACAACATTGTCGTCGTGCTACAGTTAGCTGGTAAAAAACTCAATTGTTCAGAGTCTTCAGACATCAAGCAAAACAACTACAAATTTTAGCTCTAAATGAGGAAACATCAAATAAAATGAACCCATACAAGTTATTTTATAGAACAAGGTTGCCACTAAAGTAGCTTCTTCCAGGCTCTGGATAAATGTCAACTCGGAGATGTCATACATCAGAAGGCAGAAAAGCTGGAAGCTACAGGTGTTTTTCATTTTTTACTACTGTCAATGGTTTCAGTCTTTGCTAATATTGCGAATTCAGTTTATCCCTTCAAAACTAATAAAAAGTATGGTTCTAACAGTGGTTGAAAATGGAGAGAACTGGAGTGTGGGCCAAAGGCAGCTATTCTGTCTCGGAAGAGCCTTACTAAAGAAAAGCAGCGTTCTTGTTCTAGATGAAGCAACAGCTTCGGTTGATTCTGCAACCGATGGAGTGATACAGAAGATCATTACTCAAGAATTTAAAGATCGAACTGTTGTCACAATAGCTCACAGAATCCACACAGTAATAGATAGCGATCTGGTATTGGTCCTCAGTGATGGTAAGAAGAGTATTATGCTTCTAAAAATTTGAGTACTCAACAGCGTCATTTTGTCCTTTTGAGGTTTTAATGGATAAACTTTCTTTATCTTTGAGCAGGAAGAATAGCTGAGTATGACACACCAACTAAGCTATTGGAAAGAGAGAATTCTTTCTTCTCAAAATTAATCAAGGAGTACTCCACGAGATCCCAGAGTTTTAGTAGTTCATTAAAGTTACAAGAATGAATAAATTTTGAAATTACTGGAAACTGATTGTGGGGGAATATCCATAAAAAAGGTGTCACATTTTATTATCCAGATTCAGAGAAATGAAGAATGAAGAGAAAAGCCTCTGCAAAAGAAGAACAATTTACTCAGTTTGGATTCACATAGCCTCCTTATTAATATATTCTGCAATTAGATACTGAAAGCTCCAAAATAAGTCAGTTCAGAAATCGTTTACCATCTGTTTCTTTAAACTGGAAAGCACTTAAGGATACTCACCACTAAATCATATGAGCTCTATTAAGATGATGGATTTGCGAATCAATATTGTTTCTATAAAATAAGTGTTGACTATAAATTTTGAGCAATCAAAGTTGCTTTTGATGAGTAACATGTAGCCTGGAAACCCCTTTCACTCTACACGATGCACTTATAGCTGCTGATTCTGTACTTTCATTTTCTTATGAATAACACGTCCAAGAAAAGTTTTAATTGAACACTATTATAGTCCTTAAAGTTTATGATCATCATGTCCTCAAATTCCATGGTTGAGCCATTGTTTGAGCCACGTTCTCATTTTCATTCTTATTCTTCTACTCATTTTCAACCACACATTCTTCAATAAAATAATATTTTTCATCACATCAATGACGTTTCCTTCTTTTTCAACCACATATTCCCATCACATAAAAAAAATGCAATCTTTCCTAAAAAATGTGCATCAAACACACACTAGATTTTTAAATTTGATGAGTTTTAATCAGATTTAGAGTGAGCTAAATTTTCAATTCCATTGATTACATAGTTTCAGATCTCCACTACAAATTGATGGGTTTTGGTAAATTTGCAATGAAGTAAATTTTCATTACGTAGTTTCAAATCTCTATTACCTATGATCGAATTACGAATTTGATTAGTATAGCCAAATTTCTTCAAAAATGTAATTCAATTTTAACGGAAAAAACTCTAGTTTTTACCATAATAAACTTAGTTCCACAATAAAAATGCGACATGGAGATGAAAACACTGCTCACCGTAAACAACAGGTCGATTGGGGTGCTTCATATCATCTACAAACCCTTCCCATATTACCAGCGTGGTTTGCACTGACAACGGCGAAACAGCTCCGGACGATCAAAATTCGAAAGGCACCGGCAACTGCAAGTGCATGGCCCTCTCAAATCCAACTTGGGGCGGTCAGAACTGATAACATAGGGAAACAGTACATGCGGAGAAACGTGCATGTTTGGCTGAGCTAATTTAATTATAATTTATAAATAAAAGATGAGTAAATTGGAAAAAGAAGAAATTATGGAAGAAATTCTCAACCTTTACCTTATATTTTGCATTTTGGTTCTAAATTTTTATTTCTTGTAGCACTTGTCCCCCTGAATCAATCTTTCATTTTTGCGCTCGTAATCCCCATGAAGAAATCCCCTCGAAACTTAACGTTGCCTAGCTTTCTTCCTATTGTATAATCATGTGCAACGCATGTGTCAAATTAATATATTTTTTGAATTGTTTCCATTTTTATAAATTAAGGGCAATAAAAGAAGAGGTTGAAGATAACTCTTACCAAAAAATAAAGTATAAGAATAAGTAACAGTTAAAATGAGTACTTTTACATATCCAGTGCATTAGAAGAAAAGTAAAATAATCAAATTTTTTTAATATTTTCAAATTATATTAAATTAATAAAAAGAGAATGAACCCACCACCAATTGAACGGAAGCATCCCACCACTATCCATTTTATTATTCTTTTTCATTGTTTTTTTTTATAGGTCATATTTATCCGTTTAATGAATTATATGCACATTATGTATATAATTTGTAATAAAATATTCTATTATTATTTATAAATTTTATATACATAAGAAATAAATAATATATACAAATAATAATAATAATATGTATAAAAATATAATCATGAGCTGTATAAGTACTTTGTAACTTGATTTCCAAAAGAGCAAAAAACTCTACTGGGTAAGTACATTATTCTACTTTCTTTACTGGGTAAGCCTCTGTTAGGTCCAGATTAAAATCTGATTTTAATCCAAATCCAAGTCAAAATTAAACAATCAATATTAACCACATCTTTCATTGTTCATCTCTTTACAAAGTTCATTATCCAACATTGGTAGGAGAGCTTTACTAGCAAGCTCCGGCTAATGCACACTTATAAAACCACATGTAAGACATGCACGACGTGCACATGCACTTGTAGCATAATCCATCCAAAGTTCCCAAACTTCATCTTGTCCAAAAATACAGGATCTCCTTGAATTACTCTTTAAGTTTAAACCAGTTTTGTGCAATGATTTTGACTTCTTAAATTCTTTAGAATTAAGTATTACCAAACAAAACAAAAACTCTAAAGGGGACTCGAGACAAAAGAGACACTAAAAGAAGACCTGTTAATCTCTTTCTAAACAGGGGGATACATTCAGGAAGCAATATCGTCTCTGGAAACATGTTCATCTAGAATATAGGCTTCAAGAAGTGACTCCATATGGGAGAAGAGCTGCAGCTACGATTCTGCCTTCTTCGTTCAATACGTTGTAGGTTGATGAAGCGTTTCTCTGCAACATAAGAAGAAGAGAAGAATAGATTAGGGCAATATTCAGAAGATGAGATAGGAGTCGAGACCCAAAATAGTTGATATTTATGCGACGTAATCAAGCTGCTGATAACATACAAACATGCGTGAAGTGGAGGACAAGTGGAGAGCTGATATATATTATGCGTGAAGTAAAACACAATGTTATATATCACGATACTATCATATGAAACAATCACATATTTGCATTTGGGCAAAGCTTTTGAGCACTAAGGACTTGAGAACCAACTCGCCTCTACATCCATATAGGTATGTAGATGAGCAGGCGAACTTTGGCAAACAAACACTCCTTGCTCATCTTTATCTCATGCAATGTGTGTTCCACATAGGATATCTACGGTCACGGTATGATTTCAGGTACCGTCTCTTCTCATCAGTGGAGAGACTAAGGTGCCAATTGGTGTGAACTGATAGTTAATTAAAGGGGCAGTGAAGGGTCAAGAGCTAGTGTTCATAGATGGAAGACATGTGGGCAATGGGTGTTTTATCTTTTTTTTGCTTTTAGTTCAAGAGTGGACTCAAGAAGTGTCCATACACCTGCAAGTTCACCACAGGAGCGGGTAATGATTTACTGCACAAGTTCACTTTCTCATGCAAGTTCCAGTCAGAAAAAATAAGAACCTCTATTTTTTGATTCATGAGATCCCTACAAAAGTCCGCACCCATTTCAAGTCTCAAATTGCAAGCATAACAGTTTTTTGAAATGACAAAATCTTGAGCATAATGCCTCATTCGTAATTTCTCATCTAACCACTTCCCCAGCGTATTGTTAGTTTATCACGTCTCATAATCCAAATCCAGATATTCCTCTCTCTTCACCATTCCCCTTCCATATGGCTTCACACAGCTTACTAAGAAAATCATAAGCTGAGTATGATTAAAAGGAACTCTTACTTTGAGACTGCATATCGATTTAACAGAGGACTAAGTGACAGAGTTATGACAATTGATGATGGTAGGTCAATGATGCCAAGTATTAGTAGGTGAAGAAAGAGAGAGCGCATGAAGCAGCAGCACCGAGATGCTGCAGCTAGATGAGCAGATAGTGCTAAGGAAAGGTGAAGCAGAAATGGAGATACCTACAAACTGGGAAGGTCCAGGTCCATGTAGTGTAAGATGAAGAATCACAACACAATAATTTATGTGGCAGTGATTAATTATGACTCCATTAGGTCCTCAGTCTGAACTCAATCCTTTCTTATTTACAGAGCTATTTAAGTGGAATGAGACTTAGCGAGAGTTTCCAATCTAAATAAACTATTTCCAACACAAAAAGCATGCTTACAACATAAAACTTGACTAAAGAGGGTAACAGAAAATACTTACCGAGTCGACAGCTTCTAATTTCATGCCAGTAGAACGAATGAAGCTACGAAGTTGAGGATCTATCGGTTGAATGTTCCTTCCGCAACCAAGAATCAAAATTTCTGAAATCATCAGATGTCTGACTTAGCTATATAAATAAGCTAAGAACATAGTAGTTTGTATGTGATTATAGCTAGAGTTCCTGCTTTCCATTTAAAAGGTCCTAAGATGCATAAGAAGAATTCAGAAAGAGGAATAACATCTGTATAGGGAAAAACCAAGTGCATGACACACGATACATTCTCAATCACTTTCTGGACTGTGAGTTAACGGCTGAATAGCATTTTACTTAAAAGTTCAAGTCCAAGGATGAGAATTCAAAGCCAGGACAAGTTCAGAAATTTCAGTTTAAAAAAGTATCATTAAAATCTATCTAGGTTGGGTAGAGACTGTATATCATGCAGAGCTCCAAACTTTCAGTGAGTTCTGAAAGTAGCAAAAGATCATGAGACTAGGTTCTTCCGTAGGCTTATTTTTCTAGACGAACAGGCGAAATCGGTGTAATGGTCCGAGGATCAGATCTCCATTTTTCTTTACTATAATAAAAACCATGTCCCATTGATAAAATTATTCTAGAGTTTGAAGTCCACATGCAACGTGAAGACCAAACAGTGGTAAAGTACTGTAATTATCCGGTAAGTAGAATTGATTCAAGGATTTAGATGGTGTATAACACTAAATTTTTACACTCATTATTATGCAGAGAAAATTTCGAACTCTCGTTGCTAGACCTTTTCTCATGTCTTTTAAGTAATTACATCTCTCACTTAATGTGTAAATCACAACTAAATAATGCAACTATTTCTGTTGAAAGATGCTGCCATGCATGTTGAGAATATTCTATATACCATGCGGAAGGCAATTATGTAAAGCTAAAACATGAAAGCAGAGCCAATTAGAAGCCTATCCTAATAAATGGGCACTGATTGTTATTATAAAGCACTAAAGCAGTTCCCCCTAGCATTGCGGCACAAGTTAAACTTTCTCTTCTAAACAGCCGTCACTCTTTACAAGCATAACTTGCCATCGTGAGGGTTTACTCTTCACAAACAGGTATTAGGGAAGTTCAGTTAAACTTAAAATCCATGATCAAAATGTTTTAGAAGTCAGAAAGATGGGATATCACAATCATGATGTAACAAATTGTGCATCAAATTCTTCACAAAAAAGACATCGTCAAACTTCTCACCAGGTATTGGCCGTACAGTCTGGAAAATAGATAAGCTGCAGAAAATCAAATAAAGAAAGTGCTTTCAGAATCAAGCAAAATCGACAGGTCATTGTTATTTTGTCTGAGATAAATGAATTATCATAAACTAAATACCTAATAACAAAAAGTGCAAATTCATTTTTTAATTTCTAATTTGTTGTCCTCGAAACCCAGAGATAAACAGTAGAGCCTGTACGGTCCATCTAATAATTCTGAGACTATAAAAATGAAATCTTTGTTCAGGAACCTTCACTCATGCAAATAGAAAAAACCAAAAACTATCATCGTATATCAGAAGAAAAAGAAAGGATAAAAAAACTAACACAACTATGTCATCATTTTTTAATCTAAAGAAGTAAAAGCTTAAATTGTGTGACTCAACCTATGCCACATCAAATGTCAATAACCTCAGAAAGTGAATGATTATGATGTCAAGAAATTTTTGCATAAAAAACATCAGACAATCATCTGGACTTTCAATTATCTGGAGCCAAAACTAATAAAGTCTGCAACTTTGTTCACACGTTGAATGACCGTTTCAAAGTCAATAACAAATTTAGCCAACAATCAGTTCACACTTCCAAGATGATATGGAATTCGCTATAAAAAAACTAGACGTCATTTTGAAATCAACTCAACCTAAAAGAAATTAACTGAAGATATCGACTAAATTAGATTGGTCTCCTATAAACCTTCAATTCTTGAGATATTGAAGCAATATTTTAAAATCGACAATCTAAACAACAAAAAAATGGATTTCGAGTTAGTTCTTTCCATCCAAAAATAAGGCAGTAATTAAATGAAATTGAGATATAACTTTGACAACTGAAGTACCTTTCAGCAGTAATCTCAGAAAACTTATTGGGAGTCCAAGACATCAGCAAATTTCCTACACAAAGCAAGCTACCTTCATACCTGACCCCATTCACTTTGAACCCTGTATCATCAAACCTGACAAAACACAAAAAGATAAGATGGAGTTAAATACCCGTGAAAAAAATTAAAAAGGGCTTCAGAATGCTTCTGCCATATATTATGTACAAGCACACCTAAAATCCATACATTTGTACCATGAATATAAGTAGATAAATATGTAAAAGATTGAAAGTTGCATGTTGTGCAAGTTAATACACAATAAAGAGACAAACTTCCCATATTTCTAATGTCCCTAAAAAAAAATGCAAATCTAATTCAGAATTAAACATAGATGTAAGAATTACTCACAACAACATATAACTAAATGTAATTGAGAAGGTAAAACAAATCTAATGAATTAATAAGACGTGTAAATAAAATTCTGTATAATGGAATTTTGTGCATATACATATTTTGATTTAATTGAAGGAGGTACTTTGTACAAGTATAAGGCAGACATTAAGAGAAGAAAATTGCAAGATGCAGGAAAATAGACCACCGTGCCACGACAATTTAAGAAAGGGGAAAAAAAAATAGAGATGCATGAGACTACTGAAAATGTTAAGCAATGCACCCTCAGTAGTTACAGACAATAGGTCTATCGTTATCAAAACCAAAAATGCTATGGAAGTAATATATAGCTAATAAATAACTCTCAGTAAAAGCAATTACAATTCAGAAATGATTCTGTGAAAAGAAACGATGCAACAATTTTACTGAAAAATATTATGGGATTATTACTGTATGCTACTCCCTTCAATTGGATATCTCATACGAATTTATGGGCTTAATCTAAATTTCTTCCTGAGCTTTGCTGAATTAGCCTTTTTTTTTTTATAGCAAAACAATTCACGTAACTAAAAATTCATGTCAAAAACCATTACTAAATAAAACTAGCGCAATCCCGCAAATTCGAGCCACAAATTATTGTTTCAAAGGTTTTCAATTAACAAATAAATTAGTCAGATAACCGAACAGGACATTCAATATGAAAACAACTGGTTATATTGTAGACAAATATGCATAGAATATTACTCTTGGAAGCGGAGCTGGTCTTCGGGGACGTTATCTATGAGATTGATCTGATCGTAGAGAGAGAAAGCTCTTCTCAGGGACGGTAATGGCTGGTTTTGCTTCGAAATTGCTTCTTTTCGCAGCGCTCTCAAGAGTGTTGGCAGTGTCGCCACCGCCCGCTGTCTCACTGCCATTTTTTAGGATTATCTCCGGCCGATTGACTGATTGAGTTTCAGCGGAAATATGAGTATATGGTGACGATTTTCTCCTCCTCCTTTCTTTCACCAAGACCCCCAGCTTTTATGTGTCCAAAATTGTTCTACTCAACTTTCCCCAAAAAAAAAAAAAAGTGAAAAAATAATTTTTCTTTTCTTTTTAAGACATCACAATAACATTCAATAGTACATCGTCAAGAAAATATTGTACAAAATAAAACATATAAAGTTCTTTTTCTTTATACATAGCCCAATTTAATTTAGCTAAAAATAAAATTTTCAATAAATTTTAATAAAAATTAATAAAAAAATAAATATTGTAAGTACCATAAAATGTGGGGTACCGCTATTTACATCCACATATTTTATATATTCATTCCATTCTTTATTTACATCCACATTTTTTTTAAAATTATTATTTTTATCCACGTCAAATTCCAATATTGTTTTTATTAAATTCATTCATTGAAACATTATAGATCTACACAAATTTTATATATTCATCCTACTCTAAATACGATTTTAATTTTTTTTTTAAAATTACTATATTCATCAAATCGTTATCAATATCTAATTACTTTTCCTTTTCTATATTGTCATGTGGATGCTTTAATATTTAGTTACAAAAGTTAGGGAATCTCTTTTCTTGAATATATTAGATTTTCTCAAGATTACAATGTTCACGCAACCAAACACAATCCTCTTCAAATCATATGTTAATTAATTAATTTTTTTTTTTCTCTTGTAAGCTAATAATTTTGGCTATTTGTGTTTTGGTTGGTAATTTAAAGTTTGTTTCATTTTGTAATGTAAGAATATTTGGATTGGTGTTGAAACTTATTTTGAAATTTCTCGTATACTTTCATATGTCAAAACTAATACTTAAAACAAATCATAAAAAAATAAGATTCAATTTTCCATATCATGAAAGGATTATAGCTAAAATAATGTGTTGATTTTTTTTAGTTTTAGTTAAAGAGGGTATTTTATGATTAGTAGGGTTTTATGATTATAGTTGAAATGATATTTTTTTCATTATTAGACTTCTAGTTAAATACAAACTCTAAAAGAATATTAAAAGGTTTAAAAGAATTTATTTAGATAAAAATTAATGAATAAATTTAGAACGATATATTTTTATTTAATTTTTTATATGTCTATTTAGATAAATTTATTTAAGATTAATATAATATAATTATCTTTTAAGGGTGAAAAACTGTGTGTGTGTGTGTGTGTGTGTGTGTGTAAATAACAGTACCTTAAAATGTGCTATTGTAAACGAGCTTTGAACATTTGGGTCAAACAAAGGTATAGCATGTTTAATGAGTTTTTATTTTTGACAAATAAAATTTTTAGTAAATGTTAAAAAAAAAAAATTTATGTGTAAAATATTTTTTTTGTAAAACTGTGTAATTAAAAATAAATTTTATTTTAACAGTCGTTTAGTCTAATTAACCCAAATAGGATTAATTGTACCAAAGGTAACTAAATTATTTCCCGCCTTCAAGTAGTTCATTGAATTCAATTTAACAAACAATTAAATCACCAAAAAAGCTGGTTTGACCCGGGATTCAGCCCCGGGCCAAGTAGCAATCACTTCGTCAAACATTATAAGTAATAGAAGCTGATGACATAGATATCCACAAAATAATACGTTACATTGCATACATATTTCCACAAACCCAGTGTTATAGAAGTTGAGGCTAGATTGAAAGCAACAAACTCCATAATTAACGTTGCTCTTCGTCACATTAACGTTACTAGCCCCTTCTTGCATATACAAATCGACACGACAGCTCACATCGTAGAGACAACATATTCAGCACCAATTATTGAATTTTTCTCACATCAAAAACAAAATTTGAAAGTATACCAAAGTGGCTTTGCCTCCTGTTTTTATTTTTAACTTAAAAAGATGAAATAATTTAGCTACTAACATATGCAGGAGCAGGCAAGAAAGGAAATGGCGCGACTGATGCATATGCTACAGGTGGTCGAGCTTGAGAACTAATCATATCACGTTCATATTTTCTCTGAGGAATGTCTTCCGAGTCATCTGCATCACTCTCCAGGGAAGGAAGAAGTTCAACAAACTTATGTGACTTCTCCACTAGCATGGACTGCTCACTGTCAGATCGACGGTGAACTAGAAGGCCAGACATAAATACCGGTAGATAAAGAAGGCTAGCATGGAACATTCTCCTGGCTGTTTTTGCCGTCCGGTTCATGTAGAAGGATGCTGCGGTACAACTAATCGCAAGAGCAAGTAGTGTCGATTCAATGCAGAACCACCCAGACGTTATACCCCCTGCGGATAGTCGTCATTCAGAATGCAAATAGTACTCCCGACAATAATCATCAGAGAAAGATCAACTGCTTCTACAGATTATACTGAAAAACTTGTCAATATAAACTTGCATGTGGCAACACAAATAAACACTTCCAGTCAAACCAACCTTCAACTCATTAATTACCCAAGACAGACGAAGAATTAATATGCCATAATCAAATGGGATGACTTTCTCAAACTTTGTACTTAACAAAATAGATAAATAACTATAGTTATTGAACTTAGGCCCATAGAAAACGTTAATCAATACGTACAAACATTAGGAGAAGTATAGATGCTCTCTTGTAAAAAAAAAAATGAAAATAATTAAAGAGATCATCCTGGCTGATCTGCGACACAAGCACTAATTACTTTTCTTGAGAAAAAAGAAAGCAATTAGCTAATCATTTAGATTAAGGGGGCAGGTTTGATTATTTATATACTCATAATAAACTTAGCATACTACTAACCAAGGAAAGAACAAAAAGTTAAACCGACTTAATAAAAATTTAAAAAATAAAAATTGTAGAATCAACTCACAATCATATGCAAGGTAACCTAAGGGAAGTAGATATAGGCAGTTCCTCAAAGCGACCAAGGCCGTCCTCTGACCTGAAGCATCGGCAAGAGAAAACATCCTGAACCTAATAGGAAAGAAGATACAGTAAAAATTAGAGAATCATAGACTTGATGAATGACAGAGAAAGAAATCGACATAAAGTCCATCCGCAAAAAGTTAAATGCTCGACTCTTAAGTGTATAAGAATACCAACTTCCTTGACCATGCAAATACAGTAATGTAAAATTTTCATTTCCCTTGGTAAAGATTTGTCTAACGAATTCCATTGCTACTTGCTACGGAAGCCGAAGCTCTAAACTTTTGCAGATTGTTACTTCATGAGCTAGTTAAAAGGACGGAGCAGAAAATCATTTAGAACCAAGCCAAAAAGGTTATAAAAAGGCTCATTTAATACAAACAATCTACCAAGAGAGCTGATCTAGTAACTTTCTCATGACAAGCGAGTTGAATACATCTTTTAAGTCAAGCATTGTCATACAATAAATTCTAATATACTGAATAATAAAAAAATAGTTAGGCATCATACCCTCCATCTGCATAATCTCTGCGGCACAAGTATGCTAAGGCCATAAAATGAGGTAATTGCCAAAAATATAGAGCAGCTGGGAGAATCATTGCATTAAGTGAAATCTGGCCAGAAGCTGCAGCCCACCTTGTAAAGGAGAAAGAAATTACTGTCAGGCTGGCTCATGTTAACATATATTTGTGGCCCAAAATGGAATTTTGTGGATGCATGAAATAGCTGCTGAGTTCTTTCCTCACCCACCGTAGAAGGTTCCAGTGTAACAGACAGGTTTAATTAAGGTCTAAGTTTAATTTTTTTTTATGTCTTTTTGCAACCTTACATCTTGATTTAAACATGGAAATATTGACCGATTGGAAGGATGCACCACTTTCTAGAAGAGGACTGACAAGGGAGAGCAGATTGTGGAATGTAAGTAGGTAGAGAACTGAATGTCTAAATAAACAACTAAATTAAATGATATATACCAGAATTTCTCTAAGTAAGGGCTACTATTAATTTAGAATAGATCTAAAACATATTTTGACCTGATAAAGACGATATCTTCCAAGAAATTTGAACCATGGACGGTTTCTCAACATCACATATACTCTAATCTGATAAGGGGGAAAAACTCAAGTAAAGGACTGATTAGATTCATTTTATTTCCAACTTCACCTTCAACGAGAGTAGAATAAATAAAATGAGGTATAAATTCTAATGTCTGAGGTGGAGCGAATTCAAAGAAAACATTTCTTCCATGTTTGCAAGATACTGCACACAAGTTTCCATCTCTTAAGCACAGTGGGCATTAAACTAAAAGCTTTGTAAGAAAAATATGTACAAGTTATATTTTAAAAGCTTAGGATGCCACTAATGCAGTACACTAGTGCAGCTAATAATGAAGAAAGTTTATCTTGTGACGTACTGAGCAAAAAGAAAATGTCAGCAATACATCTAAGGACACCAAAAAACTCATACTGAAATTTTACGTTACCAATGCATCGGCCATCAAACTCAAAATTGATGTTCCGATTATATCTACACCAAAGAGATGGAACCAGGCAAAAAGAAAAATACCACCAATTGCAAATATAACTGTGATTAATAATATCAAGCATATCTCCAGCATATTTTCAATGGGGAAGAATCTAAATAGGAGAGATATTCAACATATAAAAAGAAGAAAAGATGTTTTTAAAGTGGGTAAGAGAAATTACCCAAGAAGAGGTGGAATGGCTCCAACAATAGCCCCAACCCAAGTATTTACTGGATGCATCTGCTTTAGTGGAGTGTATACAAATGCATAAAGAAAAAGATTTGAAGCTGCAAGGCCAGCTGCCAGCATATTAGCCTGCCACCTTGGCATAGAGATAGCAACATCAGTCCCTTGCCCAGGGATAAAAAGATAATATAATATCCTATTATCAGCTATCAAACAAGTTATTGAGACATATGATAACCTCGCAGGCCAACAAAGCAGTTCCAGCTACACCAACAGAAGATGCCCAGGTGATTGCATGAGGTACAGTAAGACGTCCTGATGAAAGTGGTCTATATCTGGTTCGTTTCATCTTGGCATCATTATTTACCTCAAAAACCTAAAGCAAAACTCGTGGCAAATAATTGACCTCAATTAATCAACAATAAATATATAAAATTCATTATAAACTGGAAAACAGCTTTTAGAGTGTGAACAGAAATTCAAAAGAATAATACTCATCAAGTAATGGTAGATTGATGAACAACTAATAGAAATTAATCAATCACATACACAGAACACTTTTTCTTTTAAAAATTATATGTGACCAGCTTTGATGCAAAAAAAGAGAACCGTTCGCGTTTTTGAAGTCAAGAAGTGTTCATTTTTAGCAAACAAATCTTAATTAATACAGCAGATGATAAACTATGAGCATCCCACTACATATAGCCACTATCTAAGTTTCACGTCAAGCAAGTCAATCGATAACTACCTACTAGTTTTCATATAGTCTAAAAATGCAAAAGAAGGGCATCCACTCACTGATAAATTTCTTTCGCAACTTGCACAAGACCTCTCTCATTTGGTTACCTTCACTATGAACTAAAACACAATGATTATATGACTACAGGTGACGGTAGACTTGGATTATACAGCGAATATAAAGCACCATGATGATATCTAATGATTCTAGAGCATCAGCAGGGAGAGAAACGAGGGTTGACATTAGAAAGAACTCCACCCTGCCAAGTGAACATGTCCACGTTTCCATGATAAATAGTTTGCTTTTCTTTTTTCTTATTTAAGGTCATGGATGAGAGAAGCAAATTTTTTTTTTATTTTCTTCTTCCTATTTCTCAGATTTCCTTTTTTTTTTCTCTGGAGGCAGGTGCTTGAACAAGCCTAAGATACCATGAATGGCGTGAGATTTAGTCCCCATGAATATGACTGAAGATCGTCCAAAGCAGAACTCACTTTCTAATTTCCAAAAAAATATATATATATATTAAAATGAAAAGCACAACGGACCTGATTTAAGGAGTTGGCAGAAGCTGCAACCATCATCGTGCCAGCACAGGTACAGCAAAGGCCAAGGTAATCAATGGAAATGCCACTACCAAGGATATATCCAGTGCCGGAAGTAGCAACAACTAGCATGCTAAGACAATGTAAAAAGGATATATGAGAGGATGAGCATACAAGATATAGGTGTAACAAGCTATTGAATAAAAGTACTCATAACAGGAAACGCACATATACTGAGTGAACCTCCTACATAATTGCTAGAGTAGCCAGAAGCAATCAGAAAATTAAGAATGTCTGGTACAAATATATGGGGAGATAGACCAGGATTTAATACGAATTGATTAGCCAACATTTTTCAATGTAGTCCAGATGTATGATTATGAGGTAGAAAATGTACTCCAAAACTAACATAAGTATAAATAGCTATTACATCAAGATGCCAAGTTTTTGACAAATGTGTACAGACCATTGGAAGTAACTTTACTACATCTCTTAGTATCATAGAACATGTGATATTGTGTGATTGTGACGAATTCATTTTGACCAACTTTAACACCTTGTACTCACATAATCCATGCACAAGGTAATACTGTTTGAGGATATATGAAAACCCCAATTTTTATAATAACACACACATAACATATTGCTAATGAATATTCTAGACTTAGTGCAATTACATGTATTAGTCACCAACGAAACTTCTTCTTGTACATCCCATCTTACTTGTTTTCTTTGCAGATGAAATTAAAAATGTATACATCCAGCAAGACGAGGATTAATCAGATGAATTTTTGAAAGTTGTCTTGTTGGGAGTGCATGAAAATTTTCTTGATGTCACCCACAAATATGGAAGAATCATGCCAAAACTATTTTGTTCATTTTTCTTATTTTTCCTTGGCAAAGAATCTTACAGACTCAAAAGGTTTGTGCATAAGCTATCCTCTTCCCTTCTTTGGAGGAATCTTATCCAAACCTTGCCCCATAATAATCCTGGTCAAGTTATTAACTCTTAACCCCATCTATACAGGTGATTCAGAATTTAATTACATATTCCTCATCCAGCTTCTTGATGGAACAGTCCTGAATGTTATGCATGCCCATATAATGGAAGTTCACAATGAGTTCTTTTTCCCAATTTGACAAACTCAATATCTACAATCGTGTAGACCAAAAGGATTAGCTTTTTCTTGAAATAATCACCATTTCAATCAAGACTAGGCTCTTTATGTAAGAACCTATTTAAGAATTATCTTTTTCTTCTGTATATACAGGTGCTGGAAAAGAGAGAAAAAATCCACCTCAAAAGGCTAGAAACATATCACAAATCAATCAAGCACAATTACATGTAAATCACAATACAAGGAGGTTATTTGAGCAATATACCACACTTGTTTCATACTCAGGATTATTCCTTTAAGTGATACAAAATTCTGCAGAGGGTAGAAGCAGCAGTATCTTATTAGGATATCCAGGTATCTATTCTTCGAAGGGAGTGGAAGCACAGAAAGTGCATAATTAATGGATTGAAGGAGAATGGATAAAACTATGCATTGTAAGAAACCAGTTGTGCAGATTACTACCTTCCCCTCCCTTCCCCTCTAGGGTCTCTACTCCAAATGCAGAAGTAAATTCTTCATCCAGATACCTCAAAAAAATAGCTTTGATCTATTCTAAGTGACAAAAGCTATTGCAAAAAGACATATATACAAACCACAGGGCAATCACAGCCAGTAGGCCTTCTTTTATTTTTATATTCGCTCTGTGAAATCTAAACATTCTGCCTAAGCTCTTTATATACGCACAAACTACATTGATATCACGTTTCAATCAGAAAAAAACAAAAATTCCAAATCCATTAGCCACCAGAAAATTGAGCAATTTGACTAACATGAAACGCACTTAAAATATGTTCTAAACCAACCAAAATCTCCAATAAGATGGATCTACGTTTCAAACATTATGCTTGAGGTCATGAAATTCCAAGACCTCGAAATTAAAATTTGTCCAAAAAATAAATAAATAAAAATGATAATAGCGCGTGAACTGAACCAGTTTTAACAGACCTCAGACGAGCTTTTGAGAGCTCCCAATAACAGCGACCATAATGCTTGGCCAAGTACGCCACATCCTTAGCCTTCCACACCGACGAAGTCGCTAACGACGATAAGTCAGCGGCGCTGGTTGACGAAGCATGAGCCCCAAAATTTAGAATCCCAGGACCGGCATCGGACCACTTCACCGGATCGGCTGCCGACGTGGACTGTGGGCTTGTGGAATTAAATCGGCCAAGAAGGCCATGATAGGAAGGTTTCGGGGAAGTGCGGAGCAAGAAGGGGAGATAATAATTGGAATTGGAGTGGGCAAGTTTGGATGAAAAACTCAGCGAGTTTCTCCACATGGCCGAGTCAGAGGAGCAAGTTCGCCCTAGAGGAAGTTATGAAGTTTCAACAGAGTTTCGACCACTGGGCCGATTAGCATGAGATGGTGGAGAAGAAATTAAGGCTGCGTTGACATGCAGTGACAAATGTTAAAAATGACTGACCAATAAAACTAGGCCATGTCAGGATCGCAGTCTCTAGCCTTTTCCCATGCATCTAGGATGTTAATTAGGGCATTTTCATAATCAAGTTATTTATATTTTTATGGACAATTTGCAACGGAGGATCTCAATCTTCCGAAAATGTGCAATAAGGTCTTAAACCTTCTAATGATAGCAATAGTTATGTCTGAATCACTAATATATACTGATTCATGTAAAAAGCTTAAACTGGGGAAAAAAAAAATCTAAAAGCTAGCAAATGGGAATAAAATAATATTTTAAAATAGTAATTTATATATTGTTAATATTATATAGAAAAATAAATATATGAATTCAACCATCAATAACTTAAAAAAATAAAACAATATGAAAATATTCATTGATGGTACCGGACTTCGTATCGACGATCAACAACAGAAGCATGTCGATGGTTGTTGACATAACCAATGACATTGTTGTCCACAAACATTAAGGGAGGTGCATCAGTATGATTGATGAAATATTGTTAGTATTTATGTTCAAATCACCAACATATATGGATTCCTATAAAATCTCCGAATCTGTTAATTTATTAATTCTTGTTCTGGAAAAGATTCTTCGATGATTTCGTTTAAAGCCCCAAATTGCTTGAATTGTCTCTAAATGTCACTCAAAGTCGAACTCATACTTACACTTTGTCCAGTAAAAATGTTGTTTGAACCAAAACTTAGGCAATGTATTTACATTTTTAAGATTAATTCACGTCCCGAACTTTCTCGTGAGATGAATTACACCATAACTTTTTTTCTCCCAAAAAGAATAATATTATATATGATTGGATAACATCAATGATGAAAAGGTAGGAGGGGTGAGAAGATAAATATTGATCATATTAAGGGGAACAAGTTTAGATGGAAACAAACACATTTTTGATAATTTATTTAAGCCTATAAATTAATCTGGAGGAATATTCTGATTATACTAGGCAATAAAAATTCCAAAGAGAACACTAATTTGAATTAAAAAAAAAACAAAAAACTCAATTATATAGAACACAATTATATTAATTTACGAATAAAACAGATTGTCCCGGAATAAAATCCCGGGCCAAACCAGGGGCTCCATTTGGCGCCCCTTATTGGTTTGATCCGAGACTCAATCCCGGGAGAAGTAGCATCTCTCTTAATTTACACATTTAAGGGAACTTTTAGAGTACAATTGAATCAAGAAAATCCTCCCATCTTCCACTTGCCCTCAAATGTTGCTCATCTTAGAGAAGTGAATGCACAACTCTGGTTTCCTTGCACATACAGTTTCACACATTCTTATTAATATCGTACTGGTGGCATACCATGAGCCCCTACTCTTCTATATTTTCTTTATTAAATACACCACTTTGAAAATGATAGAAGAAAACTTATATCAGTCTAGACTAGTCTGAAATCTTCATTCATTTCTCCATTGTTTGTCCCATTTCTCTCTTCAAATTTTATGTACTTGTACCAGTTTGCTGTCACAAGGTACACCACAAGATCAGCACTTGTCAAAGCTGCTAAAAGGAAGTAGAATCTGTCCAAATGACCTTTGTTGAGGTTTCCAGGAATCCATCCAGGCATTTTATCAGAGGTAGAAATTTTCATGACTATAGTCACTAGCAAACTACTCACATAATTTCCTAATGATATGGAAGTCATGCAAAGTGCACTCCCAAAGCTCTTCAAACCATCGGGCGTCTGCCCATTAAAGAACTCCAATTGTCCAACATACATGAAAACCTCTGATGCGCCGATTAAAACATATTGTGGGACTTGCCAGAAGATACTCATAGTACTCGAACATTTCGAGCAATCTTTCTGCACGTGCTTCAGTCTAAAATGTTCTACTATACCGGCTGCTACCATTGCCATTATAGCGATGATTAGGCCAATTCCCATTCGTTGAAGCTCAGTTAGCCCTTTGGGACTAGACTTTCTAAATCTGGCAACAAGAGGGTCGAGAACTCGCCTATAGATGAAAATAAAAGCTGCAACGCTAAGAATGTCGAAGCTAGACATGCTCGCAGGAGGAATATGAAAGCCTGCAATAGTGGTTTTCATTGCAGCCCCTTGTTCTACGAAAAGAGAGGCCATCTGAGTGAAGACGACAGAGTACAGTATGGTGCATAGCCAAATTGGAAGAAGTCTAAGTACGCATTTTACTTCTTCAACTTGTGTCACTGAGCAAATTCTCCACGGATTATTTCCAATCTCCTTTCCTTCTAAAGTATACTCCTTTGATGTGATAACTGCGGCTTTGTCCAAGAACCTGCATACAACGATATGAAATTAAATCTTACGTCTCCAAATTTCAAAATATTTATGTCAAAGATAGAAGAAACTAAATGCTTACTTGAATCCATGCGTATGAAGTATTTTTCTGTCCCCATTTTGTGTAAGCTCCTTACCATCTACTTCATATAATTGATCATCACTTGAAGGGACCTCAGTTTTCCAATTTCTTAATGCAGCAACAATCACTTGGCATAATCTTGAAAGTGGGTTACCTTTTGGTATAAAATGTCTATACCTTGGTGTCCCAACAAGGAACAAGATCAGTGCAACTATAGCTGAACCAGCAGATGCCCAAAACCCTAATGCCCACTGTCCCTTGTCCTCATAATACCCCAAAATTGTGTTTGAGAAGAGAGATCCAAGATTTAAAGCCAAATAAAAGTAACTAAAAAAAGACACTTTTGAGTGGCTTTCTTTGGAGTGATCTTCATCAAACTGGTCTGCTCCAAATGTTGCAATATTAGGTTGATATCCTCCATTGCCAAGGGCAATCAAGTAAATGGATACATAGAATAGAACAACATGGATGGTGGAGTGAGAAGTACAAGGTGTTTTTTCATCCCCACAACCACTAGGCTTGACTAGGAATATGTATGATGTTAAAGAAAGTGATACCAAACCCTGCAATCAATTATATACATACAGCTTTATTAGTGTATATCAATTTTGAATACACAAAAGTAAAATAGCTATTATTATTAAGGTTGACGACGACCATTACAAGAATTTGTGGTTAGGATTTTTATCATTAATTTCATGCAATTATTATTTTTAGGAAATGAGACACTTCAATAGACTATAACAACCAATTGAAATAAACTATATATGACAAGTGGGCCTGTCTAGACGTGTACTGTAAAGTTTGTCGAGCTTGTCCATGTTAGTCAATGAAATAAAATATTTTGAAAGTTAGAATAATTTTATTTTTGTAGAAACAAGAATAATCCGAAAGGAAAAAAAAAAAAAAATTTTGCCCGCGATGCAAGCTAATGGCAAAAAGAATAAATCTAATTTTACCGTAAAATTAAAAGGATCAGCGCTCAAGGCAATTTAACTTGGCTTAAGCTCGCTAGCCTGCCTCATAACTTTTGGTCCGACACAATTTAGCCCATGTTTGACGACCATTAAAATAAAATTCTTTTTTTTTCCTTAAAATTCTCACAATAATTTATTTTGTACGTAAATTCAAAAAAATTTTCTACTTTTTAAATACACATTCTAAAAAAAAATCACTATTTCGTAGTTCATTTTTCCCAAAAAAAATCTTTTTAATGGTTGTCAAACAGGGGCTTAAGAAGTTTTGGATAAAAAATTACTGTACAACGAGTTAAATTGTGTTAAATCAAATTGGATCAACCCACTTTAGACTTTACATCGCTTGATCGATCTTCTTGATATGGTCAATGTATCAACGATGTAACGTGAAAGGTATATATTTCAATTTGGCATTCATAGGCATAAAGACTATGAGCATATAAAAGTTGACTACTTACAACCACAAAGATAGCTTGGAAAATAGCACAAGTTTTGTATCTGCCCCAGTAGGAGTCACTAAGGAAAGCCCCCAAAAGAGAGAAGATGTAGACAGTGCCTGTCCACTTGCTAACGCTGTTCGCTGCTTCAGCATTGTCTTGTCCCATGACTCTAGTTAGAAACAAAACTAGATTGACTCCTACCCCAAAAAATGCCAGTGTAGCAAGACCTTGGTTCACTGCAAGTAATTAAATATTAATTAATCAAATTATTCAACGTGGAATTTAAAATATATTTAGGCCATTTTTTATTGCAACGAATTCCACTAAAAATATCACATTCGAGGAAAACGAATTTCACTTTAACCGTTTGATTGCAACATTGAAATGAAAATCGAATTTCAAAGTACAACTACTTTAAACCACAATTTCTTTGTTTTCATGGAAAACAAATTCATATGGGTTTAATGAATTTTTATTTTCCAATTAACATAGAATTTGAATTCCTTTTCAACTTTACCTATTAAACCGACCCTTAGAGTGTATTTGATTGGCATGTAAAATATATCTTAGAAAATAAAATATTTTCCTTGTTTCGAGGAAAACATTAGCATACTCACTCAAAAAAAAGTTTTCCTTAAAAACAAAGAAAATTAGGCATATTTTTCAAAGTTGAAAAAAAAATAACATTAAAAAACTTCAAAATAGGAATTTGGATGAAAAATTAAAGTTTTCTATGAAAAATAAATACAATCAAACACACCCTTAATAAATACCATAAACAAATTGAGGCTTACCAAGTATTAGAATACCAGCAAACCATGATCCAGTACTTTTGCGCACCGCAGGATGTCCATGCTTATCTACACTTCCATCGAAAGTGCATTCTTCTTGTTGTTTCGTTGTTTTCTCCTCGACTCGATTCTGAAAAAAATTGAGTACAAAGATATTTATTTCGAAACTATTTTAGAATATTTATTACGTGTATTATTATTTTTTCGATATCTCATATGCATGACACGCGTTATGAAGTTTTTCGGCATGTCGTGGAAATTATTATTACGAGGAGGAAGAAGCCAAATTGACTTGTAACAACAATATTGTTGAAATACAGATGGTAATTAATGCAGTGATGAACACTATTATCTGAATTTTCTTTTTCGAGGAAAATAATAAAGGCAACCACGTTAAATTCATGAATATAGTACCAAACTAGGTGACGTGCGGCTTCTGGCTTCATATAATCAGTTAAAGAAGCTATCTATTAAACTGCAATAGAATCTCTTTCATTTTTACTTCGTGCTTTTCATGAATCAGATTATTTTATCTCCGTCTCGATCGCCGTTTCATCGTGTATATACGGATATATACGAGCGAGATACTATCGAATGCGTTAAAGGATGACATAATCTCTCGAGCACATATTTAAGTTCAGCTACAATAAAAAAAAATAACAAAATGCGGAAATGGTAACTGACACGTCATGAGAAAGACAACTTCCCCCTTCCCTACCACCACCCTAACCCAAAGAGCATGTTTGGTAGTGAGTTACTTTATTCTACCAAACATGACTTTTAAAGTTATTTTTTTTACTCGCCAAACCTACTTTATGGGAATAGCCAAACATGGTCCATACGATAATTGTTGCTAGTTTCTGACGAATACGAAGCTCTAATTATAACATACAGAATCAAGTTAATGGAAGAAGAAGAGAAAGAGGTCCCATGCATATGAAAGAAAAGAATAAATTGAAATGATCAAAAAGAAAAAATCTCTGCAAATTATGAAGATACAAAAGAAGAGAATAGTATCTCACTAACCTTTTGAACAATGTTTAAGCAACCCATTGTTTCTCCTTATGTCGAAATGCGAATTGCAAATGCTTCAAAATTCTAGAGAGAGAGAGAGAAGAAAAAGAAGAGAAATATAGAGAGAGAGGTTTGAAGGAGAGAAGAAAGTTAAGAAGAGAAGTAAAAATGGTGATATATAAAGAGAGTAAGATTTCCCTAGTGTTCAAGACTACAAGAAAAGTCTTTGTCCTCTTTCGCTCTTATTTTGTAAAACTCATTTTTCGTCGAACTCATTTAGATTCCAATATTCTTTCAATACAGAAATTTTGAAAGTGGACCCATAATTATTTTCTGTTTCTTAATTATGCTTTCTCCAAAAAAAAAAAAAAAATCACTTTTCGCAAAATTCGTTGTAAAAAAAATATCTACCATATATGAACTCTGTTTATAAATTGAAAATAAAAATGGTGACAAAGCAATGTGTTGTAAAACAAAATGCATTTCATGGAGAAGAAAGCAAAAGAATCGTGTATCATCCTAACGTCCTTTTGATGATCTTTCCTTTCTTCAATTTTTTTGTATTTTCACTACTATTTCTTTAATTACTTGCCTCCACTTGATTTTTATTAACTACTTTTTGTTATCAATTACAACCGTTAATCATCTAAATACTCTTTCGAGTGTCCTATGAGTCATTTCTAAATCACTTTATGTCTACGCTTATGTCTGCACTAATGTTTAGACGAGCTTATGCTCGTACATGTATTTATGTTGGGATTTTGTGTTGCCAAACAACCTTGGAATGGGATAATGATGTATCGTAACTGGATTTCATTAGTTCAAGAAACTAAATGGCCCCAACATTGCACATCAGATTAATCGTTGACCCGATGCAAAAATAAAAAGTGTCATCTGAAGTGGGAGTAGGAATATTGACCCTTGAATCGTGATGAGATCAATGGTTGTGCGTTACCCTATAAAAGGGACGAACCCAAGCCTATATATATATTGCAGAGACATAATTTGAACCCGTGACCTCAAGGAGGTTGAATTCATTGACATTATTTTATAGAAATCCACTAATATCTTCTTTTTATAAAACAAATCAACTTTGATTCTTGAACGATTCACATCACTTCTGCTTTTATTATAACAAAATATTCCTCAAGACGTATGATGTGCACATATATTTATTTATTTTCATATATCCTACATAGTAGATGATATATAGAAAAAAACCATCCACTACCTTTTAAGGAAACGCACATATGGACAATTACCCTAAGTTGCATCCGACTATAAAAGTTTATTATGCCATAAAATATGAGTTAGCGTGCATTAGGCTGTCCAAGTAATCTTTTGGTGGATTGGTGGATATTAATAAAGTTATAAACCTAAAGTAGGTTACAGTTCATAAAGCATTTGGATTTTGGGGCCTCAACTATTGTTTTTCTCCTTATTTTGAGCTTATTATGGTGATGGAAACTTGAAGAACAAAAGGACAATCCCCACCCCCACACAGCTAGCTACTACTCCTGTGTTATTAAGAGGGTGTTTGGTAGGGATCAAAATTAAATTTTTAGTAGATTTTGATAGAAGTTTTTGAAATGTGTGGTTGAAAAGTTGTGGGACCCATGAAAGATGTGGTTGATATTGATTGTTTGACTTTGACCCGTATTCGGACCAAACATTGGCTGATTGATATTAATTCCATATGGTCTTGAAATCCTAATGGAATAGTCATACGATAATTGATACCCCAGGAAGTAAGCAGGCTAAATTGACTAAGTAGAGTTGGGTGTTATACACGGCGGCTTCGGTCACTCATTATCGTCAAAGAAGTTGTTGGTATCATTAACGAAGAAAGTTTATTATTTGACTTCTTTTTTATTTTTTAAGAAGTCAATGGTGAAATGTTAATGCATCGGTAACTGTTATTATCTTTTTATTTTTATTTATAATATTAATATTGAATAATTTTTTTTAACTATTATTTCATTGCTGACAATTTTTTTTAACACTAAGTAAATTATTTTTTGTTTTTTTTATTAGTTAAATCATAGATGCGATTTCGTCTATAAATTAACTTTATGAAAATATTTATATTTCAACATTATGAACTAAAACTTGATAATTTTTTGAAGGTAATATTTAATCTCTTTTATAATTTTATTTAAGACAGAAATTAAATTGATATATAGAATTTAATAGGGTCTTACTTAAATGTGGAGCCTACGATCAACTTCATTTATTTAGAGGTTAACCGAATATGAACGCTAACTACGTTAATTTTCTTATGATGTCACGAAGTTAGGTCACTAATAAAGAGGTTACGTTTTCTTTCCACTATAAAAGTGCCCATAAAGAAAATCAGTGAAATCCTAATTACACTCATCACCCAAGATTATGTGAATTGGATATTAATACATTTTATTATTATTATTATTATTTTTTATTTTATTTTATTTTTGCCCTTCTTGATTCGGGATTTGTCATCAAGATTTGAAATATCAATTGATTGAACTTTACATCCCCTTTGGATCAATTTATCTTTAATTAGTATACATATGTATTATCACTGAAAAGTTTAATATATCATTCCAAAAAGAAAAGTTAAATATAGAAAATAATAGAAATGCTTTTATTTAGACACTGTTTGAAACATATTCTCTCAAAATACATTCTTGCAAAACTCATTTTCAACTACACATTCTACAATAAAATAATATTTTTCACCACATCAATAACTTTTCCTTACTTTTTAACCGCATATTTTCCATCATATCACTATTTAAAATATATTATTTCCTCAATAAATTCCATCAAATACCCCCCTGTATTATCAAATATTTGCGTAGAGCTTTTACTAAATTAGGGACAACAATGTTTGGTTCAAGGTTTTTACTCGTACATGTAGAATTGTGAACTATAGTTTTGAATTGCCAAAGAGGGTAACGATTTATTTTTACTTATATTTTCAACAATAAAAATTGTGCGAGTTTTGACGCGTAAAAGAGATACACACTCCAGGTTTGCAGTTCAAAATTGGGGAGTATTAAACATATAATTTTGAATCATGCTACATGTACATCTTACATAATTTTTTATATTATGACACGTGACAATATACGATTGGACAGTTTTGAAAAAACACGTTCCTCTCCAACACTTTTTGAACTTCAATTGAGTGTACACAAAGATGTCCACTTAGCATTATTCTATAATTTTAAAGAAGTGCAATTCTTTGCGATATGTAGGGTCCGTTTGACAAAGTTTTTGAAAATTAAAAAATTGCTTTTGAACACGTTTTAAACTTTTTTAAAGCGCTTTGTCTGATTAAAAAAAACCATTTAGAGGAAGCTAACTTAAAATAATTTCTTCAGGATACATCTCTACAAGAAGTAAAAGTCACGCCAACCATCGTTAAGTAACTTGCATCAATGTGACCACAACGTAAGATCCAATACTGCGTACTTGAGAAATTTTTGATAGTCAATATCCAGCATTCGTGGCGTGAAAACATCAAACTTGACACGTATTGGATAATCTCTGCTTTAATTAAAAACCTTGAATCCTTGATTACTTACATATATAAGGATAATTATGGACCTAAATTTTCTGACAGACGAACTTGGATGACTTTTTCTCCCTTCATTGCTGCATATGGACGTAACTTTCAATTATTAGATTAAAGAAAATAAACTTCACATTAATCTGGTTTAAGAATGCAGTTAGGAACAAATTTAAAATGGCGTTAGGAAATAAAACCAATGAACTCCCAAGAAAATCAAAATTAAATGGCGTTAAAATTTTTATACAAAGTTGAATTAAGAAAAAAATTAGTAAAAGGAAACTAGTTTGTTCTTGTCTAACTCAGTTCCAATATGATATTACATTGTTCAATTATGCTACATAAACAATTTAGTTTGACAATATTGGTTGACAATTCACACTTGTCAACATGACATTCATCCATTTCTAAAATTGTTTATTAAATCAATGCCTCGAATTTTGATAACACCAACATTGTCAAATATGATTGTACAAATAAAATAATTGTACATTGTTATTACTTATCGAAATTCCGTTTAGTTCGATTTTAATAATACTTAATTTCACAAATTAAGAAACGCGCAAAGCATCATTTTTGACAAACATGTAGTCATGTTATACCATCCCAATGAAATGAAATAACAACAATTATAGCAAAAAAAAACATATTTAAATTGTTAGCAAAGTATTTCAAATACTTAACCTATACGTCAAGCAAATTAACAATAATATTTCTACAACCACAAGTTTAAGAGACGTACGTGAAGAACTTTGGTTTAATCTCTTTTTGATGCCACATGTACTTTTATAAAATCATCATTATTATTTGCAGCTGAAAGTCATTGATTAAATTTACCACATTTCATTAGCAATGGACAAGTAGGAATGAAAAAATGAGAGAGAGAAGACTAATAGAGAAAACAATATGTGAAATCCACTCTACTTAAATCTAGATAGCCATATAGCGTCATCATATTTCATGAAACGAAATAATAGATTGATATGTGCAATATATGGAAATTATATTCACAGACAGAATATTTTAGCTCCATAATTGTAAAAATTTGGCAGTGCTAATACTCCCCTTCAAGGTGGTGCGTCTATGTGTGACACCCAGCTCGCAAGTAAGATGTTGAAAGAAGTTCTTCTCCAATGGCATAGTAAAAATATCAACAAAGGTCGAATGTGATGTGGGTTTATTATATTGGACCATACCCTTTTCTCGAATAAAGTCAGTCAGTTTTTATATGCTAATTCTTTCGTTCATGAAAAATAGGATTTTCAACTATGTGTTTGGTTGCTTGATTGTCACATTAGGGAATAATTGGCAACGAATGTGTAAAACTAAGCCCCTGTTTGAGCCATATTCTTTAGAAAACTCATTTTTCTAAAACTTATTTTCAACCACACAATTGCCAAATAAAATAAGTCATTATTAACCAAACATTTTCCCAAAAAAGAATAACTATTACAACATATATCCTTCCAAAAAGTGAGCCTCAAACAAATGTTAAGATCTATCAAAAGATATTTTAACCACTGAAGTTCCGAAGTAGCCGTGACCATGGCTTGATACTCTCACCTCGGTAAAATAACGAGAAATAATAATATGTTTCCTAGGTTTCCAAGAAACTAGATTGGAACCAAGCATTGTACAATAACTTGCAGTAGAGCAAGGACTAGGTTGACATTCTATCCAATCACAGTCATAAGAGCCGCTTAATTTAGTGTACTTGTAGGAGATGGAAGAATGCCATTTTTTAAGGTGAGTCTTTGAGAGAGATTGAAGAACTCTGGTGGCAGCATCCATGTGGCCAGTATGCGAGGCATGAATGAATTGGCTTAGAATGTGAACAAAATAGACAATGTCGGGTCGGGAGACGGACCGAAGGTAAGATAAGTGTGAACAAAGAGTAACAAGATTTGATTTGGGAAAAACTTGCTTGTTTTAGCGTGTTGAAAAATTATTCGAAGAGTATACATATAAAAAATAATTAAATATTGTTGTATCGTTTAAACATAAAAGCAATATACAAAAATTCATATTACTTTTTTTAAGATATAATTTCAAATTTCAATAAATTCTTCAATAAAATCAACGAGAAAAATAAAAGTTAGCCGTTCAATATTTCAATTATGAATGAAAAACAACGTCCAAAATTAAACAATATTTTTTGTATTAGGTGAAGTGTCCAATCTCATCTTATCGCTGACATATAGTCAAAGACTCATCACAGCTGCCGGCAACGTCAAGTGGATAAATTGAAAGGTTTGATTTTTTTCTCTACAAATTCTAACAATCCAAATCTTCTGCTAGCAAACACATTTAAAATAAGAAATGAGATGACATCACGACCGACAGAGATATATATTAGTTAAATTTATGTTTATATTTAGGATTGGTTATCTTATACTTAAGAAATTGTATAAATGTACAAATTGATATGTCATTTGTTTGTTTCACTTCCATATTTTTTTTATTTTAGACTGCAGAAGTGTTGATTATTTTGAATATCACAAACTAATGGTTAATTCAATAGAAAAACTATAAAAAAAAATAACTTAGGAACCAAATTAAGAATGACTCTATTCTCAATTGTAAGAATTATAACCAGTTAAGTATTAGCACGGACCAGACTAAAATGATTAGTTTAATCCGACTCTAATTTACTTTGATATTAGCTTGTTTGAAAAGTGTGTATAAATCGATAACTTTAAATAGAATTAACCAAACACGGGCATTTATCCCTAATAGCATGTTTTAACACTATCTTCTAAGGAGATTAGACATCGATTAAAATTTAACAGCTAGCAAATACATCAATATCTTGAACAGTTTTGTCATAAAGAAACTTGGAGACATGATAGGGATATAAAGGTTATAGAAATTGGCTTTCAATTTAAAAAGAGTGGTCATAGTGAAAGCGAATTTGAAAAGCAACATCTCCTATTCAATTCCATCACGTCTCCTTATTTATAATCAATCACTTATCACTGCCCACACTAATTAATAATTTTAAAAAAAAAAAAAAAAGTCAAGAAAGGCGATAAGCAGATCCAACTATCTTTATTTGTAAATGTATAATGCTTATCAATCTGGCACCCACCAATATTAATTTTTCAGCAACTTGCTTTTCATTGTACATTTTTAAAGCATGTATAATTGGCTATTTCTACGTAATTTCATAACCATTTATTAGTTGTTAAATGGGTAAGTGAATGCGTCTATTCTACCTAACATTAAGCTTTGATTGGCATTTTTATTTTTAGATTTTAATAGAAGTTAATAAAATTTGTAGATACAAAATTGATGAAAATTTGAGTTCAATGAAAAATGTGGTTGAAAATAAGTTCGAGGAAAAATAGATTTTGAGAAATGGGAGCCAAACAGAAGCTAAAGTTCATAAATAAATTAGTGAATTAGGCATCATTTAACATACGCTTTAGTGAGATGTGCGTATTTTACGCATAGTTAAACTTTATAAATAATGATTTAAATCGATCATTTCATTATCTATAAAAAGGTAAATAAGTAAAGGGTTGAAACTATTAAGACTTGGATTTCATCTTAAAAGTTCAACGTTATTAAGAGGAATAGTCAAATCCCTTATAAATTGGTCTATATTTTTATCTTTATTCAAAATATTATTACATCTCTTAATATGCCACAATAAGATAGTGATTCGTTTGAGCAAATAAATCTTGAAATCCGTGTGCTCTTTTTTTTAGTCTTAATCGGATCGAATTGCTCGTTATAGTTTAATGGACTCTGATATCATATGTTAGGTGGTTTTAGGTCTTCTCAACCCCAAAAGCTAGCTCAAGAGATGAGGTTTTCCTTCACACTTATAAATCGACCACTATCTCCTTCCACAACCGATGTGAGATAACATCAACGATCTCTCCCTCACACATTGAGTCTTGGGTGAGAGCAAATTTGTATCTCCTACGGACTATTGGGCCGAGACTTATTGATAACCTGAGCTCTAATACCAACTTAGATTTTTTTTTTTTTTGGTTCCTCATCAAAGTTCATATTTGTAACATCCTCAAGAAATCGTTTGAATGGAGCAGAACGAAAGCAGGACATCAGCTCTGGAGAAGTAAACTTTCTTTTTAGAAACTAAAAAGCTCTTGTTGTCACCATGATAACCTTGCCACTATAAGATTCCCTTAATGAGAAATACCAATGTGTGTACTAGTGACTCAGAGCCCATTAAAATTCAACAAGCTATTGATAACCTGAGCTCTAATACCAACTTAGATTTTTTTTTTGGTTCCTCATCAAAGTTCATATTTGTAACATCCTCAAGAAATCGTTTGAATGGAGCAGAACAAAAGCAGCACATCAGCTCTGGAGAAGTAGACTTTCTTTTCAGAAACTAAAAAGCTCTTGTTGTCACCATGATAACCTTGCCACTATAAGATTCCCTTATGAGAAATACCAATGTGTGTGCTAGTGACTCAGAGCCCATTAAAATTCAACAAGCAATTCAATCCGATTAAAACTTAAAAAAAATGAGTATACGGATTTCAAGATTTGTTCAAACAACCACCATCTTTCAAGTGCATGTTAAGGGATAAAATCATACATCGAATAAAGATGAAAATATAAATTAATTTATAAGGTTTGGTTCTCTCTTTAATAAAGTTGACATTTTAAGATGGAACTTCAAATCTTAACAAAAACTATTGTGTTTAAGATGAAGTTTATAAATTAGTCAACAAATTAGATAGAAACATACGTGTTCAATTCAGACACGATATTTTCATATATTACAGGAAAATTTGAGGATTTGAAATTTTCTCACGTAGGAAAAGATAATGATGATTGATGGCTTGACTGGTGAGTGAATTGAAGTATAAGATATTTATGGTAAACATTTTCAACAAATGACTCAGCATTTGAAAATGAGAATATTTACGTAGAAGTGGAAAAAATTACATCACAGATACTGAGACAAAGAAAGGACTTTTTAAGTGTCCAAAGTTAATTGTTTAATAATTAGAAATTGACTTTATATCCAAAACTGGAATGAAAAATTCTATCAAAAAATGATTACATGTTTTAATTTCCTTAAATCTCATATCGATTAAAGAAGAAAATCTAAATTAACATATAAATGTACATGCTACTCCTCTTAATAATGTTGATATTTTAAGATGGAACCTCAAGTCCTAATATGGAATAAGAACATCTCAAATTGTGATGTAAAATAGATTCAAATGGTGAATTAGATCTCTAAAGTGGTTGAAAAACTCTCTAATGGAAATATGCAAAGAAAATGTAAATTACATTTTTTGACAAAATATGTAAAAAAAGATGTAAATTCCACCAGAGGCAAAAAGTGAATTTAAATCTTTGCAATGGAACACAATTTGGATTTAGATTTACAAAGACGTAAATGAGGATGCAAAAATGATTGTAGAAATATTAATTTACATTCAATTTTATACCACCATTTGAAATGCTTTAAGACTCAAAATATGAGCACGCAAATTTTAAGAAATTGGCTTGCTCAAACGAGCTATCATCTTGCGTGGGTATAATAAGAGAGAAATTTCACATTGAATAAAGGTGAAAATCTATATCAATATATAATGGCTTTGAAATTGATTTTTTTAGATGGAACTCTAGATCTTAATACACGAGTGGGATATTCTTTCCTCGAGTGACATTTCTTGTGGCGAAAAGTAAATTCCTCCCTGTTGTCTTTCTATGATACTAGATTTGCTTCTTTTTTTTTTTTAATAGGTTTCGAGTTTGAGAACAACTTCTTTCTACATAAGCAGCCTATGTTGTATATCTTAAGAGTTAATTACAACAATGATCATTAAAATTGTCTATTTTGAGTAATTACGTCAATAATTAATGAAGTTATTTTTTTATGGTAATAATCACTCAAGAATTGTTACACTAATGGTCACTCAGTATAAAGGGTACCATTAAGTGTAAACATGTCACCAAGGTAGCAAAATTAGAGAGTTAGAAATTTAAGGTTAGACATGTTCAGATGATAAAAATGTAATGGACTTCAGTTTTGATTAGATTTTTCGACTTAAATTTTATGGTAAACCCACATTTTAATAGCAATTTTTGCTAACTTGACTTAACAAATAACATCATTTGGTAACACGTTGGTACTTTATGGTATTAAAAAAGATATGTTGTTAATTCTTTTGATCGAGTGATCACCAGTATAATAGTTAAAAACTTAAGTGACTATTAACGTAGGAAAATAACTTGAGTAACCATTATAGTAATTATTCAAAACTTCAATGACCATCTGTGTAATTAACCCTGTATCTAAGTATTCTTTTGATCATCCTTTCTAATTTTAGTACTGTATGATTGGCAAGAAAGAGCTAATGCAAAATGCATCAACTAAGTCTGCTTAGAATTTGACATAAGCAAGTGATCTATACATTTGTGTATTGAGCTGACTACTTTCTACATAACAGAGGTGGGATTCAACTATAACAAGCCCTCACCTCATTGACTTGAAGACTGATGGAGATTTTTACATACATCCTTCATATTCTATCGAATCCCAATTCGAATAAAAGATGAGAACTGGATTTCAAGATTTCCATGACAATCTCAATGCGCCAAGTGTTTTGCTTCTTATATCAAAGAAGACACCTAAGTTAAACATTCTTGAGCATTGTTTTCCATTCCAAGCTTGTTAAGGGCAAGAGAGTGCCTGCATGTAATGGCCATCGGCCACTCATGAGGCGTGCAATTCTCATCCTGTATACCATCCCAAAATGCTTCACCTGACTGACCATTCATCAAATACGACAGGGCTAGCATCACTTGTACCGTACAAGATGGAACAGACGACGTTGACACCGACTGTAAGTTAGAAAATAATGACACATCAGCCCTTGACGAAAGAAAATTTCGGCTTCCTATGGGCGACAGACTAACCAAATTAATAAAAAAGGAGGTTTTTTTAGAAAGGATCTTTGGCTAGCTTAAAAAGTTTGCTTAATAAGCAATTATTGAAATAATTATCTTTCTTATCAGTTGAGGTTGAAGATAAGTTACTTATTTTGGACAATAAGGTAAGAGTTACTGCTGAAATAAGTAATTTCTTTTTTACTTAAAAGTATCTTTTACTTATTAACCAAGCGCAAACCTACAGTGACAACTCATCTAATAAAAAATATTCAAATTAGCAGACAGGCATGATATCAGAAGTAGAAAGAATTTGGTAGCAGACAAAGGAGAAAGCAGCCGTCAAAGATGGGTGTTTGGTAGGGGGTTAAAATTAGATTTTTAGTAGACTTTGATATAAATTTTTAAAACGTGTGGTTGAAAAGTTGTCTACCCATGAAAGATGTGGTTAATATTAATTGTTTGACTTTGATTTAGATTAATCTGTACCAAACAAGAATAAACCTTAAAGGAACTAAACGAACTTGGACTATGTCCAGTCGCAGAGCTAGGGCGGTTGTTGACGTCAACTTAATATTTATTAAATAATATTAAAAAAATCTCAGCCCATTATGTAAATGTAATATAACGTGAAAATCATATACAATTTCCCCTCACAAGAATCCCTTTTTCAAAAATCTTTCTCCGCAGATTCACAATTTCACAAATTCCCCTCACAAATCACAGTCCACAGATTCACAATTTCACAAATTTCCCAATTTTCATAAATCACCAATTCACATACTAAATCACCAATCAAATGATCGAGACATATAAAATATCACTTCAAGACTTCACGTTCTAAATGAGAAAGGCATCAAAATGAACTAAAAAATAAAATCAAACAATGAAAAAAAATAGGAGAGAGGCTCACAGGTGTCACAGTCAGCGGCGGAGGCTCGCGGACACTGAAGGTCACAACCACGGGTCACGATTGGCACTTGGCTTGGGAGGGAGGTATCTCATTAGGGTTTGCTTTGCATAATGCAACTTGCTATTGACGTATTGGCGTATTGCATTTGACGGGTGAATGGTTATTGCCTTATTGGGGCAATGCAAACAGTCCAGACAGCAGGCCTTTGGCCCAATTGTTTTAAAATCCATAATAAAATGGCCTAAAACGAGAGGCCCACTAGTTAAAAGAAAAAAAAAAAGAAAAAGAAAAATCTGGCAAACCTTTTCATTTCCTTCAGCAGCGGCGGGTGATGACTGGGTTCCAACTTCGGACTTGAAACTTGTAAATTTCGACGAAATCATCAGCACGGGCGACTGCTCCGTCTCGTCGAGCGTTGGCTCCACCACTATTGATATGGATGGTGATCTCTTCACCATTTGCAAAAATCAATTAGAGAAAGATTCTATAATAACTAGAATGATATATTTTATGAATATTAAAGTTTTGGTAAAATTTTAATGAAATTAAATATTAGTGGACGAATTTAGAGTGATATATTTTTATTTAATTTTTTATTTGTTTATTTAAGTAATTTTATATTAAATTAAGATATAATATATTTTTTTAAAAAGTGGATATGTCCCTTTTTTTTTTTTCCAAAAATACATTTTTTTTAATTGTGATTTGTTTGAGAATATGTGGCTAAAAAATAAGAAATAGTTTTGATTTGCGTGTAATATTATTTTATTAAAATGTGTGATTGAAAATAAAAGATATTTTGAAAATAATGATGACCAAACAAGAACATATAACTTAAACATTCGTAGCTCCCCTTTTAAATGATAAGCTTAGAAAAATACGGGTACTGTTATTTACCTCCACATTTTTATATATTCATCTCACTCTCTATATCCATCCATATTAAAATATTAAATTTTTAAAAAATTACTATTTTCATCCATGTCAAATTTCAATATTGTCCTTATTAAATTTGTTCATTTAAATATTATAAATCTATACTAATTTTAAATATTCATTTCATTCTACATACATATGTAATACAATTTTAAAATTTTAAAAAATTACTATATTCATCAAATCACTATCAACATCTAATTACTTTTCCCTTTCTATATGTCATATTGGTGCTTAAATATTTAATTGCAAAGGTTAGAAAATATATTCTCTTGAATATATAAGATTCTCTCAAGAGTACGGTGTTCATGCAACCAAACAATTCTCTCCTCAAATCATGTATTAATTAATTAATTAATTTTTTCTTATAAGCTAATAATTTTGGCGGTTAATATTTTGGTAATTTTAAGTTTGTTTCCTTTTCTAATGTAAAATATTTGGATAGTTGTTGAAACTTATTTTGAAATTTCTTGTATACTTTGATGTGTCAAATTAATACTTAAAACAAAGCATAAAAATAAGATTCCATTTTCCTTATCATGAAATAATTATGACTAAAACAATGTGTTGATTTTTTTTTTTTAATTTTTGTTGAAGATGAAATTTTATGATTAGTAGAATTTTATGATTTTAGTTGAAGATGATATTGATATTTTATCCTTCTTAGAATTCTAATTAAATATAAAATTTTTAAAATATAAAAAGGTCTAAAAGAATTTATTTAAATACAATTAATGGATGAATATAAAAAGATATATTTTTATTTATTTTTTATATGTCTATTTAGGTAAATTTATATAAGATTAAAAATATAATATAATGTATATATGAAAAATGTAAATACCAAAATTATTTGTAAAGCCCAGGTAAAAGGCCGGCCTACCAAAGAAACCCATGTCTGTTTAGCAAGGGAAAGAGCAGCCTAGGTTTTCTTCTCGGTATTATTTTTAAACTAAAAATTGGGAATATATTCATCCCCCAGCACCAATTTATCTTATCTTATGTTGCAGTGATTTCTTCTGAACTTCTTCATCACCAAACTTGGAAGGTAGTATTGGATTGTATTAGTGTTAAATCGAGCTTATATGTTGAAATCGATTCGATTTGTTTGTTGTGAATGATTTAATTTGAACTCAACTCCTTATATTTTATTTTATTTTTTCAGAATAGTTGTTTCTTGATGGTAATCTTTCTCTAGGAGCAGTGAATTTTTCAACAATATTTGTCTTGAATTTTTGATGCGGTTGTTTATGGTATTCCATTGTTGAAATACCCAGGACCAAAATCCAGTGGTGGCACAGTTGCCCCCACCAGACCCCAGGTGTCTCCGCCCCTGCTTGGATGTAGTTTTTTTTTTGCAAATTATCAATTCGGTGGTGCCCAAGTAAAAATACCTAGAACTTAATAGATTTTTCCTTAGAAGCAGAGATTTTTGTTTCCTTTTCAAGTACCCCTGCTTTGTAGAATCTCTGTAGCATGAATGAATTGTTATGTTAACTTTTCCGGACTGATTGTTGGGGTTAGTTTAAAAATGACTGGTCGTTACTTGCTAAGGGTTTTTGGTGTGCACTGCTAAGTGCAGATCTTTGAGCGGATGCTTGTTTCCATCTCTTGCTTCTCCTTTTAATTCTGCTTCACCCCAAGTTCTTTGTTTTCTTGGGTGTTATACGCCTAATAGATATGGTATGCAGTAAACTAATAGACTGTAGGTTGCTGTGCAGAACTATAGTGAAAGATGAAGTTGGACGTTGATGTTCTTCGTTATCTATCGAAAGATGACTTCAGGGTTCTCACGGCAGTCGAAATGGGCATGCGCAATGTATGTTTTCTTTCATTCTCCTTCTTCCTTTAACCTATTATACGGACGATATTTACACCCTGATATTTATTTATAGTTATTAATAGCTGATTTCCTTTTTTATATTATTTGTTGGGATCAGCATGAAATTGTACCATCGGAGTTAATAGAAAGAATTGCATGCCTCAAGTGAGTTATCTTTTACTTATTTTGTATTTGTATATATTTTTTGTTTATATCATAGATTAAGCCTCTGTTTGTCTCATTTTAAAACAAATTTCATTAATTCTTATACTCATTTTCAACCATACATTCACACATTAAGCCCCTATTTGACAACCATTATTTCAGGGAAACAAAGTTCTGAATAGTGATTTTTCAAGAGAATGTGTGATTAAAAAGTAAGAATAAGTTTTGGATTTACGTGCAAAATATTTTATCCCTACTTTTTAACCACACATTCTCCAAGAAATCACTATTAAAAGCAATCATTTTTTATTATTAATTACCATCAAACAGGGGCTAATTTATACATTATTGTGATTATTTTTTGTATTCTGCATATGATATAGGCATGGGGGTACTTATAAAGTGTTAAAGAATTTGCTTAAGCACAAGCTTTTGCACCACGACTCTTCCAAATGTGAGTGCTTCGTTCTTATTCTCATTGTTTTTGTTATTAATTATTATTGATTGATCATTTCGGATCAACGTCCTTCATTCAATGTTGCACTATCCGTGCTTCTGGGTTATGGAGTGTTCATCATGCCTACCATGTTGATAGAGCTGCTTTTCTGTTGGAGGATAAAGGTTTCCAGTTTTTTCCTGGAACAAAATTTGGTTGATGGCACCACATTGTTTTGTGGATTGGCATGGAGGGAGAGGAACATTAGAGCTTTTGTAGGACTCTGGAAACTGAATTGCCTTTGCCTTCATCTAGTGTTTTGGTCCCAAATTCCATCCCTTATTGTGTGGATACCCAGATGGACTTTCTTGAGAACGTATATAACGCTTTAGCTTATGTATTACTTTCTACTACTGCTCGTGTACCTTTTCTGCCCCGAATAAAAACTGATTTTTCATGGTGTATCATTATGCAGATGATGGCTTTCGGCTCACTTACCTTGGTTATGATTTTCTAGCAATAAAGACAATGGTTAATCGTGGAATTTTTACTGGTGTTGGTCGTCAAATTGGCGTCGGAAAGGAGTCCGGTAATATTACCACGACAACCATTAATTAATCAAGTTGTATTGTTTTCTTTAGTTTGTTGTATAGCAGATTGTTTTTTAATTATTGTTTCTGGTTTGAAGATATATTTGAGGTTGCAAAGGAAGATGGTACTGTTCTTGCAATGAAGCTTCACAGGCTTGGTAGAGTTTCTTTTAGGGCAGTAAAGTCTAAACGTGATTATTTGAGGCATCGCAGTAGCTATAATTGGCTGTACTTGTCAAGGCTTGCTGCTCTTAAGGAATTTGCCTTTATGAAGGTTCAATGATGCTGGACGTTATTGTTTTCTTCTTCTCTTTCATTTGCATTTTGTGGATGGAGGTGGTTAGAGTTCCAGAATGGTTACCTTATTGCTGAGTTGTTTACTTTTTCTTGTGCAGGCCCTGGAAGAACATGGTTTTCCTGTTCCAAATGCTGTGGATTGCAATCGGCATTGTGTTGTTATGTCACTTGTCCATGGTTATCCACTGTGAGTGTTTAATTTGTTCCAAAAAATTTTGGATATGTATTGGCATGCCTGAAGATGCATTTTATTACAATATACTTGTACTTTGTTTTGTTCTGATTCTTTTGCTTTAAAACTGAAGAAATACGAAAAATGCATTGCTAACATTTCTACTTAACTGGAAGATGACAATTGTAAAGTGAAGCTTGTTTATTCAACTTTTGGAGAAGGATTAATGAAGTACTAGATTTTATAGTCGATAAATAATGAGTGGTCTATAAGCTGCAGGGAAATTCTAGAATGATGGAGAGAAATATAATATATCATCTAAATAAATAAGTTGCATGTTGTTAACAATTTAATCTTTTAAGCTTTTAGTTGAGGTGTTCACTTAATATGGTATCAGAGTTTACGAAATATTTTAGTTGAAATCTTTCCTTCATCCATTCATGAATTTCAGACAGAACAAAAGGAGACACGTCAGAGATGTAAATTTAAGTACATAATTATTATCCTATCTAATACCCTAAACTTTTAGATAGTCCTTCATGAAGTACTTGGTTTCGATGTTTAAAAAGACGTAATAGGGTACTTTATAGTTTTACAACATGAGGTGAGGCATAGGCTTCGAGGTATTTTGAGGCCTAAGCCACACTATAAACCTAAAAATGTCCAAAATTATTTAAACGTAAAATAAGCTTATAACTAATCATGAATAATCTTAAATATTTATAATAGAACAGTTTAAACTTTAAAGTGTACAAGAAAAAGAAAATTCTATTTAGTTTCAAAAAGGAAATTATTATTTTATTTCATTATTACTACCTTGTGAACTTAATATTTTCTATTTTCATTTCTTGATGTACTTTTTTGTATATTTGTAAATAGATTTTTAATTTGTTATAATTAGGTCTATTATAAACTTTTTAAAAAAAGTCATGGTATATTACGAGCATATTTTAATATTCTTTTGAATTCATTTATTATTTATCTTGAGGCTTACGCCTTGCCTCTTGGAGACAAAATGCCTCAATATCCGACTATTCTTTTGTAAACATTGGCCGTGAATAAAGCTGGAGCCCATGAAATAGATTGAATTATGAAAGGAAATCTCTGTTTAAATAAATAACTTACAAGATGTTTACATTATTTGTATTGTTTGATATCTAAATAGCTAGTTCAATGAAGATAATGTCAGGTTTCCTAATTTTAAACTCAGTGATAATTCTCTGTGTTGCACTACGTTCATCGTTATATTATTGCAGTGTGCAGGTTAGGCAATTGCAAAATCCAGATGCTGTTTTTGAAACGATACTTGCTCTTGTTGTTCGTATGGCAGAACACGGTCTCATTCATTGTGATTTCAATGAATTTAACATTATGGTATGCAAAGTGCATTAGTGTCCCTTGTAACATTCTCACATAGTAGGTGTACCATTAAATGTTCACGTTGCTTTACTGGCACTAGTGCCTTGATATATTGTTTACTTTTCCTAAAAAAATTCTATTGGTGCTACTGATAAGGGAATTGTGTTCTAGTTACATATTTCGGTTCAGGTAATTCCCTTTTCTGAATTTCTTGGCTATGTAGATTGATGATGATGAGAAGATCACAATGATTGATTTCCCACAAATGGTTTCGGTATCTCATCGTAATGGCAAGATGTATGGTAGTTTTTCACCTGAAGTACTAGCTATAATTTCCCAATTATTTGTTGTAATACAATTATATACGACACTATGTTGTGCATATTTTTAATGGACAATAAGTTCCCAATTTTCAGGTACTTCGACCGTGACGTTGAATGCATTTTTAAGTTCTTCAAAAAGAGGTTAGTGTCTTATTTTCTGAAAGCTCTGAACTTTGACAGAGAAAAATGGTTATATCCATAAATTCTTATTTTAGATTACCTTTAAGATTTTCTAGAAAATAATGACCTCCATTGCTGTGCAGTCTTTTACAGTAAGCATTTTGAACAGATAATTAAATGTAATATTTTTGTTCCTAATAGTTGAGACTTTTGGAGCTACTTGTAGATCCTTTACATTTATGTGGATAGTGCTGCTCACATTTTGGGTGACCAACATTTGGAGGTGTTAAGCCATTTAGTAAAATACTCAGCTTCTTAAGTTTTTGGTCTTTAGTTATAAAACGTGGCCTTTGTTTTATTGGGGAGTGTGCTAGGCATTTTCAGGGATGGCTTTGGTTGGCAAGTGATTCATATTACTTTGATTTTGCTTGTGTATGAAAATTTTTGAGACTATCGAATTGATGCATCTTTTGAGGTTGACATTACTGCATAAAGTAAAAGGACTTTCTTGAGATAATGATTGATTCACGATTGAAGGTTGTCTTGGAGTTCTAAGACAAGCTTTAACCATTTTTCTCTTCAATCCATATAGGTTATTGGAATGGAGACCATTATATCTCATATAAATTTGAACTCCATATACACAAGTCACAGTGAGAATGTTTTAAATTTCAAAGTGGATTTCCCCTATACCCCACTCACACTATGAATAGTTGTACCATATGCACCCAGAATCGATGTAGGACAACGGAGTAACGAAGAAGAATTTAAGTGCTCTGTTTGGTTTACTTGCTGTTCAATTATTCAATGGATATGGACACAAACATAAATAGCTAAACATTGCTGAGAAGTCTGCCATTATGTTTATAATATTCATTCCTTTCCCTCTCTATCATGTCCACGTATACTCATTTTGTCTTAAATTTTCGGTTATCTTCCAATAGGTTCAACCTGTCTTTTCAAGAAAATGAAGATGAATCTGATGATTCAGAGGTAGATTCAGATGAAGGATGCTGGCCTCGGTTTTCTGAGATAAAGAAAGTTTCCGGTTTCCTGGACAAGGAACTTGCAGCAAGTGGTTTTACTGGAAAGGATCAAGAAGACATCGAACGGGTATAACTTATCTTCTGCACTTAGGAGTAGGATTAAATTTTTTTGATGTTTCTTTTTTTTCCTTCCATACCAGCCATTGTCCAATATTTACCTAATTGACTTGTTTTTATTATGCAACCGTGAGAAAGCGTATTTTACAATCTGACTTTTGACCTTTTGATCTGATTTGTTGCACATTCCTGGACATATAAAATTGTTTAGTGTCTTTTACTGGGTGTTATCACTTTCAATTGAATTGCATTTATATTGATATTCGGATGTACTCAGAATGAATGTGCTTTTTCTTAATGGTCACCTATTTCTATAAGAGATGTAACTTTGTCTTTAGGAATTTATTTGAGCGTATATTTAAACTACTATCAGCAAATATTTCACTTAAAATCTTGGTTCAACATCTCGCTTGCTGATTGTCTAGATATTTTTTGTAGATTTATAATCTATAAATCAACTGTTTGTGCGAAATGTTCAATTTCAAGTGAAATGTTGGCAATTGCTTCTGTCAGTATTATCAACAAGGTGTTGAACGTTATTTCTGGATGCATATAGTGGCGCTGTGTTATTACTGTACATTTTGTTTATTATAGATTGTGCCTGAGGTGAACTTGTGAAGCAACATCTCACTCGTAGCAGATATGTGCTTTATATATTTGATCAAATGGTTACATTATGTAGTCTAGCACATCATAAGTCCCTTATTGGAATTATTGACTCTACTTTTTTGTTGATCTATCACAAGTATCCCAATATTGTTCTCTTCTCAGTCTTTAGATAGCTATATATTGTTCATAGTCAATTAACCTTGGTAAATGTGTTGCATATTCTGTAAAATATTTGCTTATTGGAAAGATACTTATCTTTGATGCAAGTAATGCTGATTTTTGCCCACGATCCTAATGTTTCTTGAATTCCATAATGGTGTAACGACTGCTCTGGAAATATATATAAATATATATATATATATATATATAATCTTGGTAATGGTAAATATGCACCCTCGGTTTCCTTTTCTGGTACTTCAATCAGGTCATCCATATTTTATCTGCGGCTTAATAAAGATCATGTCCTAGATGGTTTTATATTGAAAAAGTATAGAGATTAATAGTTTGTAATGGTTGACGGTCACTGGTAGCAATAATTTTTCTAGATTAATTTACACTGAAAAAATTAGATAGTTGATAAGTTTTGAATACTCCTATGACCATTGTTTTTTTCCTTTATTACTTTGTAGCTGTTGATGCTCAATGGTAACACATCCATTATTTCTGATGTTGATTACTGTTCTCAAGTTCTGAATTATGCTTTATATATGCAGTTCATTGTAGAGGATGTTGAAGAGGATTCAGATTCTGGTGCTGAAGGAACAGAAGACGAAGAGTACAGTGCTGACAGCACAAATGAGTCGAAGATTAAGGATTTTGATTCCGTGTGCTCGCTGAAGAAGGTAATTTCTTCACATATTTAATGTTTTTGCTTATTTCTTAACTTTGAAGTTTTTAATCACAGGTATCTTCTTTTTTCATTTGTACTTATGGGTTAGGAAGAACTAAAACAATTACTGTCATTTATCTTGAGTGGATAATATAGAGATGATGGTGAGGCTTTCTCCCAATCAGATGTTTATAAAAATTATGAGAACTATGGCTGTGTATATGACTAGGCATACCATTAATTGTCGTCTTTATATTTTGAATTACTTTAAGCTCGTTAATGCTTTGTTGTAATGGAGAGCGACTCGGGTCCAAACTAGGAGGTTGAAAAGGTGAAAGTAGGACAGGTTGAAAGTAAAAAAATTCAATTTGTTATCATATTCTGGTGAGATATTATATTCTTTAAATCTTATGCTGCATTATGAAATAAGAATTTGTACTTGCAGGAAGAAGATAATACACCTGACTGTGAAGATAGACAGATTGAGCACGAAGCTGTGGAAGAAGATAGCCACATTAAGCGTGAGGATAATCCTGAAGACGAATCTTCACAAGCTGGTTGTGATCATGATTCTGAAGCCGATGAGCAAATTGAGGACCCTGAACTTACAAAGCGTCTGACTAAACAGAGACAGCGAGCCATTCAAGCAGCCCGTGGGAGAAAGAAGAGTTCTACATCGAGAACTAAGTACTCAGATAAAGGCGGAAGGTCCTCTTACAAATCAAAGGTCCAAAAGCAATTGAGCAGCTGGTAAAATGCCTTAGAATATATCTTGGTGATTATAATTATATAGAGTTCCACCTTTTCTTTGCGAACGCAAAATATTGGAAGGGATTTAACGCTGGAGATGCTGATTCCCTTTGTTGCATGTTGTAAGATTCACATCATATAAGATCAATTTTCAGATTTTGACAGCGGAACGTAGATTACATTTGCATTAACCGTTTTTTGGTTTGCGAGTTATTAATTTTATCTACGTTCCCATCTCGTGTTTATGCTTGACTTGCGTGCGACACACTGTGACTAAAGATTTTTCTTGTCCTGATGTACTCGTGATTTTATTCTTGACAAAAATTTCGGCGAGTTAGTCCCTTGTACGTGTGGTAATAGTTTTGTATTTACTTGTACTATGATTTTAAAAATGAAATTTATGAATCCATAAAGCTTTAGCGACAACTTATATGTTGATGCTTTTAACACAAATCGATTTGGACCCCCAATTTTACAGAATTTTATCATGGTCATGGATGTATCATTCATGTTTGAGTCCATAAGCATCAAAAGGTACTATACACAACACAACTCCACCTTCTAAAAGATGAAGTTTGTAAAGATGGAATGATGTATTTGCGTCCATTGATGTGAAGATTTAATTTTAAGTTTTTCACAAGGTAGATGTCTAAAGTTTGAATTCTAGGGAATGTGAGAAATCTATGAAGGTAAGATTTGTACCGATTCTTCAAAGCAGAGAGTATATATGCATAACGGCTTGAACATAGAGACTCATTCAAGTTGTTACAAAAAGAATGGAGGACCATGTCTTGCTAAGTTTCATATTCGATCTGCGCTCCCAATCATTAGTGTTTTTCCATTCCTTGTACTGGTTATACAAAGGATACAATAATTTAGCAACTAAAAATGTAGCTTCAACCTTGTTGTCAAACAAGATATTGTATAACAAATTTTAATTTATATCTAGGAGTAAGCACAACTAACTACAATCAAAAGTTTGTCCATCTTATCAACATTTTCCCAATACTCGTCAAATTTGCCCTTCATGCTGCTTAACGTGTTACTCCGCACACCATCCTATTTGTTATTCATTCTCTTCAAAATCAGCTTAATTCTACAAACTTCATTGAAGTAAATATTGGAGGTAACATTCAACGAAGTACTTAAAACTTTAAAGTAATCTCATAAAATGTTTTTAAAAAATTAGCAAATTTTCTAGCTCTATCCCAATTATAAGTTGTTTGTGGCCCTTATATTTCTTTTCCACCCTTACGCTCATACCAAAATATTTATAATAAAATCCATCATCTTTCTTCATTCGATCAAACTCTTTCTCAAGTTTCAATGTACTGTACGACATTAATAATTAAGTTGACTATGTCTACAGAACAAAGAACATGCAATTAAGAGCCACCTAACATTGTACCATCAAGTTTCCAAGTTTCCAATTTGTTTTTCACATAAATCATTACAGCATCATTTGTGTTTGCACTGTATACAGTAATACTACATACATGTTCTATTCCTCATTCAAGCAAACAATTTTCTAAGTTTCCCAATTGTATCTTCTTTAAGATTTGGAACAATGAAAAAGTTTAATATCTTCTTATGTAATCTCCAATTTCTATCAATAACGTATCCTGTGATTACTATGTAATTGATATTTTGAATTGAGGTTCAACAATATGTGGTTAAATAAATCATTTGCCTATTATGAATAAATAATAGGCATCATAATTTTAAATGCAATAAATATTTAAAACAATTGCAATTATTTCACGACAAACCAAAATATCGATAATAAGAGTCATGTTAGAACAATATTGGGCACCTATCCCAACAGTTAAATTTAGAGTGCTTGAAAGAGTACTAGAAATATGTCCAAATAAACAATCTTGATGCACAAGATGAATCCCTAGTTGTTGTCGAAAATGGTACGGATAAATCCCACATTAAATAAAATAAAAAATATTAATCAATATATTGTTGTAAATGGTAAGTTTATTAGTTAATGACAATTGTATCCTTGCAACCCTAAAAATTATTACCATTATATTCATAATCCTTCCCTATAAATAGAGGGTTTCGATTTTCATTATAACACACAAATCTATTGACTTTTATAATACACAACGTGAAATTACAAGATACAAACTCGTAGCTCAAAATTTTTCTCAAAGATCAGGAATTGATTATAAAGAAACATATTCTCCCGTAAGGACAACATCACTTTTAGATTTTTAATTAATTTGACTGCGCCACAAAAGCTCGATATGTGTCTTATGGTTGTAGTGACTGTCTATTTGTATGATTTACTTGATTGTGTGTATATATATGAAAGTCTCTGAATGATTTAAAATGCGAGGAACAAATGATACATGCCTAAGAACCATGCTCTCAATTAAATTACAAAGACATTATATAGATTGAAGCAATCCGGACACATGTAGTATAATCGTCTTAGCGTGTATTTGTTGAAGAAATGCTATAAAAATGATGATATCTGCCATGTGCTTTCATGAAGAAAATAAATATTGGATTTGTAATTGTGGCAGTTTATGTTGATTATTTGAATTTAATTTGAACTTCTAAAGAACTCAATAAATGCAAATTATTTGAAAAATGAATTTGAGATGAAAGATTTGAGAAAAAAATATATTCTGTTTCAGGTTGCAGATTGAACATTTTTCAGAAATATTATTGTTCATCAATCCACATATATATAAAAAGTCTCAAAACGTTTTCATACGGATAATGCACATCAATTGATATAACCTATGGTTGTTCGATCACTTGATGTGAAAAAAAGATCATTTTGATCAACTTAAAGATTGAGAAAAGATTCTTGATTCTGAAGTACCATATCTTGGTGCAGTTGGAATATTAACTTATCTTGCAAACTATACTCGACCCGACATAACATTTTCTATAAATCTCCTTGCAATATATAGTTTTATACCAACACAAAACATTGGAGTTGTGTTAAATATATTTTTCGTTATCTCAAGGGTACTATTGATTTGAGATTATTTTATTCTCAAAAGTCAGGATCTGCTTTGATGGGATATGCAGATGCAAATTATTTCTCTAACCCACATACAACTAAATCACAAACAGGATATGTGTTTACATGTGGAGGAGTAGCTAGAAAGAGGTTAAAGATAAGGTGACATAATATGTGTTGACAAGATATGATTGGATGAAAAAGTTGATTGTGCCAAATGATGAAGTTTCATGTGATATTATATCAACGTTATGTCGAGAATTATATCACTGTAGCATAATTCGTTAATAAGTGGGTAATTAGCACAAAACGATCTCATCATTCGCACTTATTGAACAAATCGCGTTCTATAGTTTCAAATTTGACAATTGCACTCTCATTTTAACCTTTTTTTTTTTTGCGAAGTTGGTCCTTTCTATTTCCTTTTGTCAAATATGCGTAATCAATACAAAATACCCTATCATTTTCCTTCATTGCGTAAAATGTCATTACTATCTATTTTCTCCATTAAAGCATTGTAAGATTGCTAATTAATTTTTTTGCAATACTTGAATAGAGAAAATAGATGATAATGACATTTTGCACAATGAATGCAAACGACATGGATGTTTTGCACAATGAAAGCAAATGATAGGACGTTTTGCATCAATTACCCATATTTGACAGAAAGAATTGACGGAATAAGACAGAAAATGCTAACTCCGTAAGAAAATGTTGAAATAAGGATGTAAATGTTAAATTTGAAATGATATGGACTATTTACACAATGAGTGCAAACGATAAGAATGTTTTGTGCTAATTATTCTTAACAAATCAATGCTTCAATGGACCCCCAAAATGACGTGCTACTTCCTCTCAAAGATTTGTTAACGAAATGCTAACAAAATATCTAATTGACTAGATAGAAAGTAAATAATGTTTATACAAAGAGGATTCGACACAGCTAATAAGTTAACTTTTTGGGACGAAATTCCAATACTCAAAACTAATTAAAAATTAAACTTCAGTTGATCTGCGTATAGATCAGGTTGAATTTTAGCAAGCCAAAAAAAAAAAAAAAAAATTTGTAAAATTGGGATGGCTATAAATTGACTCTGATGGTGTAATGTAAAATCATAAAATTAATTATATACGTGCATATAACTTGCACGAAAGGAAATAATAGACAAAGCTCTTGTTGATATTTAGGATAAGCTTATTAAATATTTTTATCAACTTTTTCAATTTACAAGCTTCATATATAATTAAAATACAGCAAAATATCGGCCTAAAGTGTGAAGAATATATTACAAAACTTGAATCTTAACTTGAACGCTTCGGCCATGAATAAATTGCCTGTCTTCTAGTAATTAAATAAATGAGAAAATGTTTTCAATTTTCTTTAATCAAGAATCTTATATGCGACGCCTGATTAGTACATTAATCAAGAATCAATTGACACGATTAAGAAAGATATAATGTACCTTGATATTAGCAAATGGATCACAAGAAGCACACTTCGTGTTTCCCCTTGTGAATGATGCTCCACCTTAGATTCGACAATTTGATCATGTGGTAAGCTCAATCTTTTATAATTAAAGATATATAAGACAAAAATCAAATCGTCCATTGATGTTTCTTTGGTTATGTTGTGCGACTTGGAAGACATATATAAGACTTCTAAGTCAAGTCAAAATGATTTTCGACTAAATGCTCCCACTTTTGGACTAGAAATTGAATCATTGACCAGCGTGAGGGTCACATGTTTAATATATTGCCTTTCCGTAGAATCAAAATAAGAGCATCTTGAAGAGATTTTCTATTTTTTAAGAGCATATTTTACAATTTAAAGAGCTTGAGTTTTTCAATATGGCCATGCTTGGCAAACAAGCTTGAAGACTCTTGCAACACAGGGATGGCTTGGTTCATAAAATCTACTATGCCCGTTATTTTGCTGATGGTAACTTCTTAAAAGCTTCTATAGACGGTAATCCCTCTTATGCTTGGCATGGAATATGGGAGGCAAAAAACTTATTGATACAAAGGGGAAGATGGGTTGTGGGAAATGACAACACTATACATATCCTGAGTAATACTTGGATCCCTGAAATGCGAGATTTGAGCAAGGAGTTGGGGACTGACTTACAACAAAGTCATAGACAGCAGCTTGAAGGCCTAGTATCTTTTTTGATTGATCCAAACTTAAGGTGGTGGAACTTGACAAAACTTAGAGCTCTATTCAATCCAAAAATTATTGAGGCTATCCTAAAGTTGCACCCAAGCCACTCGGGAGAACGTGATTTTTGGTTATGGGAAGATGAAAAATATGGAGTCTATTCTGTAAGTAGTGCATACAGGTTCTTCAGGACCTGTCTAACCCCTGATCGTGGAAACTCATCGAATGCAGCTGAGAAAAAGAAATTTTGGGATGCTATGTGGTGACTAAAGATTCCTCAAAAAAGTAAAAAAATTCGCTTGGAGAGCTTGTCAATAGAGCTTGCCTTCTAAACAAAATCTGATTCGAAGAAGAATCTCGACTATTTCTCAATGTTGTTTTTGTGATAACAAAGTGGAAGACCTACGCTATGCTTTGCTTCATTGCCCCTCTATCTACCAATTCCTAACGAGTCGGTTTCCAGTGCTACAGAACAAGGCTTATCAAGGATGTTTCATAGAGACTGCCACCGATGTAATGACTAAAGACTCAAAAAATGCTGTCGCTGAGTTTTTACTTATTACTCGGGGCTTTTGGTTCCGTCGAAACAAGATGGTTCATGAGCAGCTCAGCGTCCCACCACCACAAGTAATTGCAACTATTCTAGCCGAAAAACATATTGCTGAACCTGGTCCCTCCCTCAACATTGCTCCAGGTGTGCTCCCCCGAAAGCGTAGATGGTCCGCGCCACCTCATAATAAATTAAAACTCCATACTGATGACGGATTGTTCTTTGATTTGAATAAGGCTGGCCTTGGAATTATATTACGTGATCACAAGGGAGAAACAATTTTGGCTGCAAGCAGTCCTGAAACCTCAACTCTGGAACTTGAACATATAGAAGATGTTGCACTTGTGAGAGGCTTACAACTTTGCCTTAACCTTGGCATATCTCATTTGTTGAAGAAGAGTGACTATTTATTCCTTGAAGTCAATAAATCAGTTTTAACTTTAGCCTCAATTCGGTCTCTACCTACTGAAATTAAAGAATTAATGCAGAGATTCCCTCAATGTAGCTTCCACCATTGCAGTAGACTTAGCAATCAGGCAACTCACTATCTAGCACGACATGCATGGTCTCCTGAAGACATAGCTCTTTGGTGGCATAGTGTTCTTTCTTTCATTGAAAATATAATTTTTATTTATACGAACTATTGTACCCTTTCTTTAAGGCTATTGCCTTTATGAATAAAATATTTACCCATAAAAAAATACACTTAGCCCATATTTGGTGGATATTAAAATTAGAATTTTGGTAGATTTTGATAAAATTTAATGGGATGCGTGGTTGAAAAGTTATAAATCACATATAATATATGATTGAAATCAATTATTGACTTTGACTTAAATTAAAATCTAAATTTTAATTACTACTAAATAGGGACTTGATTTTACCACTCTCAAAAAATATTTATTGTTTTTTCCTATATTTTATTTTCACTAGTTTATATCCAAATTATTATATTATTTTTCTCCACTGAAAATTAAAATACTTTGAATGTACTTAACTATAGAGTGAGTCTGGCATCTCCAAGAGACTCTTTGTTTTTAAAGAACATATTTTACAATTTAAAGAGCAACCATAATTTTGGAGAGTAAAAATACCGCTGAAAGAAAATATTTATTGTTTTTCTCTTATCTTTCGTTTTCACTAAATTCCTTCCAAATTATTATATTATTTTCCCCCATTGAAAATTGAAATACTTTGGTTACATTTAATTATAGAGAGTGGAATTTGGATGATCAAACTCACACTTTAAATTAAAATGCTAATTTAAAAAGCCCCTTTGAGTATAATTTTCAAGATTGCCCCTTTAAAATAGAGAACGTCTTATATTTAAAGAGACTCTTGAAAATGCTCTAAATTTGGAGAGTTAAACTCACTTTTTATTTTAAATTATTAATTTAAAGAGTTTCTTGAAATATAATTTTAAAGATTGACGTTTTCGAATAAAGAGTATTTTATGTTCAAAGAATTTGTTGGATACATTCTAAGACACCATCCCAACATGTGGCAAAATTTATTATTTGTCGTGATTATTTTTATTGAGTTGAACACACCATGTTATAAACCTTGAACTTTATAGTACATACCGGAATTTAACAGCCGAAAATGCAGGTAAATTACCGTACTTGTTTGGTAATTGACACTACACATGATTGTAGTTATGATCCTGAGTAGGAACAAGATTTTGTCGTCCAAAAACATTTTGCGCTTATGTCTTAATCTAAGCAATCAATAAGGTTAAAAACTATGAGATGCACTTGATTAGCACGACTCAATTGACACATCTAACAAACCCGGGGGCGGGGGAAGACATGCGATTAATTTCACCCCACACAAGATGTTTAATAATTGAACATTTCTATAATTTTGTGGACCGAATTGCATTGGCATTTTATTCATTTCATGTCAACTGAAGCAGTACAATACATGTATACGCTCTTTCGAAAAATAGAACTAGATTTAAAAAGTTAAAACATTATTTGATGATTTAAATTGAAAGAACCGAATAGATCGTTGGAACTTCAGCTCTTAGAACTCGAAATAAATATGTTTATTCTTTGTTCACTTTCCATTGTGAGAGACACCTCCTTAAGATCACTCCCTCCCACAAAGAAACGTCGATAGAGATACTGGGTTTTATACTTTTATATGCATAATATTAACTACTTGAACTCCCGATTAGTTACTTGAAGAATTATCGAGTAGGTGAACCTATTCACGACTCCACCATGTCGGATTCTTTGCCAATTTTAGCCAGTATTGGAGTCAACTCCCTAGGATATACATTAACTTTGAGACCGTACTTCATGAACAATGTCAACGACATTTTTTGCTCCACCTTGTGTCCCGGCGCCACCATGAGACGGTGACGGAGCAACACCGCCGCCGCTATTGATTTCATTTGCAAGTATGCCAAATCCTTACCCAAACAAATCCTAGGGCCAGCATTGAAGGCTACGAATTGAAATTGATCCTTAGCTTCAAATTTCCTTCCATCTTTGGACAACCATCGTTCTGGCTTAAACTCTAGGCAGTCATCGCCCCATATGAACTTCATTCGACCGGTTGAATATATCGAGTAAGTGATATTTGACCCTCCAGGTACAAATGTTCCATCCGGCAGTATATCATCTGCAATGACATGTTTCGAATCTTCAGGCACCGAAGGGTATAGTCTTAGAGTTTCTGACAATGCTGCTTTAAGATATGTCAATTGGTCAACTTCTTCAAATATTAAAGGGTCTTCAAGCCATTTTGAAGTGTCGTTGCCACGAGTTACAATTAGAACCGAGCAAAGTTCAATCAAGATTTTCTCTTCGACTCGAGGGTCTCGACTAACCAGCCAAAAAAACCAACTGAGCGCGACTGATGAGGTGTCACGCCCAGCTAGAATAAAATTGAGTGCGACTTCTTGAAGAAATTTGTCAGTGTACAACTCTCTTTTTTTCATGAACCTGGATAACAAATCATCATGTTGGGACCCACCATTCTGCTGATTCAGCAACTCGAGCTTACGTGTATTGATGACATTTGTCATGTAATCATCCACGCCTTTGACGCTCTGGCTCAAGCTGACTTCCATCCCAAGCCTAAGCCACTTTTTCAATTTCCAAACAAATTCCGGTAAAATAAAGCGATATAAAGTAGCTTCCGTGGCTCGATCAAAAGCCAAAGCGAAGCTATTGTCAGGTAGCCCAAGTGATAGAGTTTGTGGGTCCTTCCCGAAAGCCAAGCCACATATATTATCGAAAGTGAGCCGTAGTAATAAATCTTGTAAGTCAACATGCTTACCTTCAAGCTGAGCCGTTTCAAGAATCGGACATAACCTATTCTTAATGGCTCGACTCACCCATCGAGCCATGGCTTGCCTCAATGTCCGGGTGGTGAATTCAAGAGCAGCAGTCTTACGTTGGAACAGCCACGTGTCACCATCAGAGTTGAAAATCCCTTGCCCAAGGAGATCATGAAACACAGCTTGCCATGTGGGGCCCTTAGGATAATTATCAAACCTAACCTTCAAAATGTGCTCTAAATTCTTGGGATCGCACGTGACTGTCACGAGCCCTTGCTTCCGGGCCAAAAATGGAATTGCACAAATACACGTCTGGTACGTGCCGCCGCAGGCCCGGAGGTTCTCGGCAATCCACTCATGCATGCGGTTGTTGTTCTCAATTAAGCCCGGTAAACTTCCCAAAACGGGCCACATTCGGGGGCCTGCAGGCCCTTTCAGTGACCTTGAAATCGATCTGAACCATAGAAAATATACTGCCACCAATGCCAAAATCGTCATAGCCGTTGATAAATCCATCATGAGCCCACTTCAATTTCTTCACCAAATAGTAAACAATCAGATCACACAATCAAAAAGTCAAAAACCAGTTAAAAAAAAAAAAGAAGATAAAATTCTCTGACAATAGTTCATCAGAAAGAATTTCACGTGGCAGTTGCCCCTTGATTCTTCGGCCAATTTATTACAACTCCATTGAGATAATGAATCAAGGTCTACTGCCACCTAAATGCCGATCATCACAACAGCATTTCTCCACCGGTAAACCACTTTAGAAAAACCTAAAACCAGAATGCAAGAGTTTCGATATATACTTACTGGTATAAAATTTCTGTTCAGGGAGCTTAGAGACTTGATTAACACTTAAAAATGAAATCCCATGTAAAATATATTGTTAAAAATTCATATACAATTTGATGAAGAACTGGAAGAGAGAACTGGGAGTGACAGAGATGAAGAAATAAAAATGATTTATATAGAGAAAGAAAAGAGGCAATAAATAGTAGGGTTTGAACTGTTTTTGAGCTTTAAGTATATAGATACAAAATACTTATATCCATCCTCATCTCTCTCATAAACACACTCTCTATCTCTCTCTAAAAAAGTCTGTTTGTGAACAGCTTTCAGGCCTGCAACATTTAATGCAAACAGATGCCATTTAATGGAAATTCATACATTCAAAGATTTTGAGAAAAAGTTGATGTAATTAATCCATATAGCATGGGAATTTCAAAATTCTTTTACTAATTTTTTTTTTTGGTTTTTAGGGAATAATTTTTGTTTCATAAGCTGTGTTTAAATGTTTATCTTTGAAAAAAGCTCACCTAATTTGGCAGGAAGGAGCTCCTCCTTAAATTCCTGCATTGAGTGGTAGAGAAAAAGTAAATTATATTAGTTGAGCAAGATATATACATACACATATACATATATCTGTGTGGGGGTGGGGTGGGGGAGATAACAGTTGGTCATCAGCCATGAAACGGTTTATGGGAAGTTCAGCTTTGGAGTCTACAAATTTAGAGTTCGGTGGCCGACCCACCAACCCCATCAATGCTTTTAAGTTGTAACCCCTTTTATTAGTTAAAATTTGTCACCTATAATTGCATACCAAGATAAAAATTGAATTTTTTTTATCAATTTTGTTTGATTTAAAACTACATAAAATAAACTATTGAATTTTTTTTGATGGGATAAGGATACAAATATTTAGCAATAGAGACCGATTTAGAAATTAATAATTACAATCCATAGTTTAAGAAAGAATTAAGATACTTTTACATTCCATTTGTACATTTTGGTTGACATTCCATGATGTGTAAAAATCGAAACCACTTATTGTTTTAATTGCTGTTCAAATCAATGGCAAAATTGTGTGTCATATTATGAGATGTAAATAAAAATGTCAACCAAAACGTAGGTATAGCAAAATTGAGCAAGGAATTGTGGATGGTGGATGATATTGTTTAAGTCAATCATTTACCTATGTGTCAAGTAAATTGATGTTTATCTTGTACTAGTAATGCTTAGCATCAATCTATATAGGGGAGTAATTTATTGTAGATGATTAGTTAAAATAATAAAATTACAACCGATAATCAAATATAGACGAATAATAGTCTGTAACACTGGTCTTCGTGACAATATGGTTCACGGCCTAGAATTGGTTAAAGAGTAATGTTATTAGCTTAAGTGATGCTTAACAAGAAAGAAATGGAGTCATAGTCGTGTTGTAGGATGTATTTTTATTCGTTGAACAATGACAGTGGTCACACTATCAAATTATCAACAATAGCGAATAACGTTAATTTTCATCAAATGCATTCCACGACATATGTTTCCCAGTTAATATATGACACGTGGCCTCATAGATAACTTTTTTGGAATTTATTTTTTTCGTTTTCATGGAATATTGGTTTTACATCAAATTTAATAACTGAATTGTAGGCCATATTTTGAGGCTTATCACTAAACAGTGATAAAGGTTGGAAAAATATTTTGATCGAGACGGATTCAACTTAAGTCATTTCCTTATAAGAAGATGCCGACATACAACAAAATTCTAATGGAGTTTTACTAGAAGATTGTCACTTATTGATCTCGATACTCAACATGAGATACTATATATTTTAAGATCGGTAAACGGGTTATGCAAACTACTTGGCAAATTATGAAACGTTCATCAAGCTTTATTAATCCTCTCATTCGCATTGCATACACAGTTGGAGTGACTTTTGTTTCTATTTGGTTAACATTATTAGTAACGTAAAAGTTATTTTTACTATTCAGTCAAAGTTATACTTTAATTTTAACTACACATTCAAAACTACTAATTATTATCCACAAATTTCGTAGTCTTCACCTTATTCCTCCTAAAAAGTACCTAAAGTTGCTAAAAATGTTTCCCGAACAAAGGCTATAGCTTATATATTACTAGAACAAAGATTTTATATAGAAAACATCAAAAGAACCCACTACGTATACCTGTCCATTATCAGACGAACAATGTATTCCCTTGGCATATTGGGTAGTTGCCTAGCAAAAATGTTCTTCAATCCTATTAACCTGAAACGTATGAAGATATTAAAATTAACTTCACGTTGCAGTAGGATATTTGACAAAACTAAATTTGTGAGCCGAGAGGAAATAAAGCAAAGAAGCACAATTTATATTTAACAGACAATTAGATGTAACATGAATTTTGAAGAAAAGAGAAATAAATACCAAACCATATGTTCATCAATACCGTCATTCGAAACACATACGAATTTGAGTCTTCCTGCTTCTTCCTGTAGTTTGAGAAAAGTATATTTCATGTCAACCTTTCATAATCAACACAAGGAAAATTTGGCAGCAAACTAAATGAGGCGCAGAGTAATCAAAATGTTAGGGGTTGTTCTATTTGTGTTTCAGTTTTGTATTTTGAGTTTTGAATTCATTTTGAGTTTTTTGTTTTGAATGTCCATTTTGAGATTGTTAAAAATGTGTTCTTTTCGATATTTTGAAAAATTGTTTTAGAAACACCCAAAACGATAAATTTGTCGTTTTTTGTTTTCTTTGTAAATTTTTAACTTGTTTTCAAAAACGCGTTTTCGGAAAGAGAACGTGTTTTCACTGTTTTGGAAAATCGAAAACAGAAAACGATTTGAAAATGGTAAAGAGAACAGACCCTTAATGCTTTAGTGCAATACTTCACATGCAGACACTTAGCAACACCATCTAAGAAAATAATTCCAATTTCCAACTAATTCATAGTTGAATAAATCCAAACAAGAATATGCACACACTGGTGCAAAGACAGACGCACAAGTGCATGGTTGCACCACATTTCACCAGGAGATATAAAAAGGATGAAATATAAACATTAAATACAAACAAACATTTATCCCCTCTTACGATCTATGCTGCAAGTATATAAAAATGGAAAAAGAAAAAAAATGCTTAACACTGATTAATTTTTAGTTTGTGATTATTTGAATCACACGAAATTAGAGTGGAACTTCAACGTACACAAACTAGAAAAAGAAAAGAAATGTCAAAATTATTATTGAAGATACCTCTCTCTTTAAACTTTCCTCCCTTGAACTGTACGCTCCACCAGTTTGTATGTTATCAGTAAAAATACCAGTGGCAGAACCGGCAGCCCCAGGCACCGCCGCATTGGCTGCATCATTATTAGAATTGTTGTTGTTAATACCGCTGTCTTTTGCTATATCAGCAGGCTCAATTTTCACCAAATTCTCGGTCTTGAGCTTATTGTTCCTGGCTGCAGCTGTGGCAGGGCCCGAAACATTGCTGTTTTCCAGTCGCGTCGCAGTAAATTTGCGCATGGAGGAATCGTCATACTCCTCGTCCACGACCTCCTCGGACTCGTCACCTGTATCCGAGTCTGCTCCGCGCGCGCTGATGCTCTCTAAATCGTCGTTCGAGGTCAGCGCGCCATCGCGCGTGTCGGATAACGACGACGGGAATGGTGGAGCGTGGTCATCCGACGCCAGCTTCCGCTTGTGGATTGATGACGTGGCGGAAGCAGAGGCGGAATGAGACGGTGATATAGATTGCGAGCTCCGTGAGCGGCCCGGGGCCGTTAAGTGCGATGAGCGAGTGTCCATTCCTAGGGTTCAGTGAAACTTAGGGCTTTATTAATTTTGAGAATCAAGAGGAAGCAGGGAAGTGATAAATTCAGTTTACAGATTCGGAGCGCAAAGATTGTGAATTTTCTTGTTTAGAATTTGGGATTATTTTAATCTCAATAATTGAGATTGAAATCCGGGAACAGTTCACATTATAACACGTCAGGATCATCTCTTGAACAATTTGAGAAGTGCCACTCACTCCGTATTTCAACAGTCTCCAACGACAAAATTCTCCAATCGAATGCTCGGACCCGAACCAATTTAAATAGAATCGAGCAGTTTTTCTTAAGTTATATACCCAAATGAATATTTAAGTCGAGAATATACGAGTTTGGTTTGATTCTCGATTTTAGACAAAAAAATCGAAAAATCGAATCTCTCTAATTTATTTTTAACTTAAATTAGTCAATTTTTTTTTTTTTACATAAATTTGCTAATTAATTAATTTATCCCTAACTCAAATTATTTTTTTCCTATTTCCAATTTCAAGCCCAAACTCAACTTAATCAAATTGACCTGAATTTTACCCAAATGTCTTATCTGTCGTAGTGTTGTTTCTGCCGTTTTGGAGAAATCGAATTGGAAGCTCGGCGTGCATATCTTCATCTTCCTCTTTCTGTGATTTAATAGTCAAATATATGAAAAACTCAACAAATAGATTTGCAAAAGATACTATGTGATTAGACTATATTATTTTGTAAAATTTAAGATTGAACATGTCATTAGTTGAATTAATGTGACACTGTAAATATTAAAAATTTTCATTATTGTACGGAACCCAAGAATCAAATGGAATCGAACTCGAGCAGTTCCTAATTAAATTTGGACCAAACGATTTTACTTACTAAATACCCAAAAATTGGGGTCCGATTCAATTCAGTTCTCTTTAGAATCTAATCGGACCATGTCTAATCCTACAACGACCAATAATTTGAAGGTTGTTCCATTAAAAGTTGGGAGAATTGTGAGTGCCTCAAACCTTATTTATTTATTATTATTTTTTTTTTTTGCACTTTATCCAAACTTGTAGTTTTTGCTAACCACATTCTTGTAAAAGAATAAATGTACGAATTTGATTGTTAATTGATCATAAAAATAATGTTATTTATCATTATAATGATGGAACAATAAATTGGGTGGAATAATGAGATTAAGACTTTCAATTCCCCTCTCAAAATTGAACTGTCATATCACATTATTCCACGTAATCTAACACATTACTAATGTTTTATCATTATGGTCAATTTTAAAAGAAATAGGAAAAATAGAAAATTTACATTTTTTTTTCAAAAAAAATAAATTATAATAATTAAAAAATAAAACCAAAACCAAAACTACCCACCCATCTCTTTGTTCCTCACTCTCATCCAAACCCTTGTCTCAAAAAAAACCAAAACCACCGTCATCGACACCCAGCCAACATCGGCCCCATCGTCACCCTAGTGGTTCGATTCGATTCTCTAGAAATTCGAACCAAATTTATTATCTTCTTATGAAATTGTCCAAATCAAATTGAAGCTTGAAAGAATGGAGTGCCAAAGCATCTCTGATGCTTTGAGAGATGCTTTGGCGGACTAGTAAAAAAAAAATAGACAACGTTAAAAAAAAAAAAAAAAAATCGACAGTTTTACAAGGACTTCATCAGCTTGATGTGATGAAGGAAAAAATAGACTTTGTTTGGAGGTCCTTTTCAGATTTAAAAATTCAATTAAATATGCCGACTCGGCAATATTTATATTTTGTATAAAAATGTGTATATTCTGTGCATGTTTAGGAAAAAAAATTGGCTCAACTTCAGCCCATCATTTGGTAAAATAGATTTATATATTGATTTTTTAATTTTTTGACAACGAGTGGTTATAAATAAAGGAACTTTTTTTAATTTACGTGTAAAATTATTTTATTGAGAGAATGCGTGATTAAAAATGAGTTTTTAGATAATGTAACTTAAACATGACCTTTTTATATTAATTTTTATATAAAAGGCACATAGACATCATTACGAGTAGTCGGCCTTTTTATATTAATTTTTATATAGAAGGCACATAGACATCATTACGAGTAGTCGATAAAATTAATAGGAGATTAATTTTGGACTTAATAGTTGAATTGCATGTAACCAAAATAGCATCTTGTAAAATGTATCGAAGATGCTATTGGCATAATTCCCATAAGAAATTAACTAAAATTAGATATTTAAATTGAAAACTATACTATTAGGTTTTTAGCTCAAAATCGAAAATTAAGACGCCTCTTCATTTCATTTTCATAGGCTCCGTTTGATAGAGAATAAAATCAAGATTTTAATATAAGTCAAAGTTAACAATTAATATTAAACACAATTTTTATAGGACTCACAACTTTTTAATTTCATATTTCATCAATTTTTATCAAAATCTACTAAAAATCTGATTTAAATCCTCAACAAGACCAATAAGATGTTGCTTGTCACAACAATGAAAAATTCCATTTTTCTTCTTGCATGGTCCCAAATCTCAGCTCCCGTTTGATACCGATTAAAATTTAGATTTAATGTAAATCGAAAGTTAACAATTTATCTAAACTACATATTTTATGAATCTCACAACTTTTCAACCATACATTTTATCAACTTCTATCAAAATCTAATAAAAAATTGATTTTAATCCCCCCAAATAGGGGCTTAATCCTTGTCAAGACCGAACCCAACCTAAAAGTCCAATCTCAACTTGACAAATACATATAAATATTTTTCTCCATTATTAAACTCTAGCAAGTAACAACATATTCATAAGACTTTTTATATATAAGATACACTACATTTTAAATTGTCAGTCCTTGAAATAGACTATTTATTTTTATTTTATTAAATAAAGAGTAAGCATGCCTCTATACATTTAGAATAGTATCTTATAACGATTGTATGTATTAAAAGAATGTTTGCATCCTTTTTTTTTTTTTTCAAAAAATTATTTTTATCCACACATTCTCCAATAAAATAATTTTACACGTAAATCAATTTTTTTATTATTTCTTAACCACACAATCTCACAAATTAACTATTCTAAAATATATTTTTCCCCCAAAATAGATCTCAAACAAGGGCTAAATTGCAAATTTGAATACAACATTATTAAATTAGTATTTAAATATTTTAGCTACTGACAATTTAAAGCATATATATTAATCAATAAATGAAAGAAAACAATAAATAATTGTTGGAAAAGGTAAAATGAAGTTAAAAAAAATAAAGAGTTTATTGAAATGTGCAACAATATCACTTCTTAAATTTAAATATGTTCTCTATTATATCTACGATATTTTAAAAATGCATAGTTTATTGGCGATGATCTGACAATTTATGATATACATTCACTCTACATTGAATGGTTTTTTTCCCACTTTGTTTCTTACGCATTTTTTTTATTTCTTTTAACGTGTTTATTCTTGAAATCAAGAAATATGTACTAATTATCAATTTTGTATGCTCCAACTTAGATTTAATAAATTTCTACAATATGCAATTTATATATTATTGAGTTGTTAACATGCCCTGTATAATTAGTAAGTTAATGAGTTGTTTATATTAGTATAATCTTTGTGTCGTGTTATCATTTTAAAAAATATAGTGAGCATTATATAAAGGAGGATTCTACGAATCAAGTCAAGGATAAAAAATCAGCTAACTAGTCGACAATCATGCTTGTAACAATTATCATATCTTGACAATAAATTCTTCGCAACTGTTATTTTTGTATAGCCATAACTTTAGCTAGTTTCCTAATAATAGAGCTTGTAAAGATTGTATTCAAATGTATACAAGTCCTTGTAAAAAGTAGGTTACACAGTTTGTCATTTTTATAGAGAAATAAAGACATTGTTCTTGCTTAATTCTCATCATGGTATCAAGAGAACCATCATCTCACGAGAATTCGATCCCCATTTCATCTAACACCACTCATAACCTTTCATCCCCAACAGATATCCCCTTGATTGCCCTCAACATTTCCACTCAAATCAATGACAAACTTACCCCCTCAACCTTCCCACGGTGGCGTGCCCAATTTGTAGCTCTTCTAATTAGGTGCAAGCTTCTCAACTATGTCACTGGAGATAAACATTGCCCCCATCAAACCAATTGTTGATGCATAAAAATGAGG
>CAIGRP010086882.1:17909-33410 GCA_903798385.1 Fraxinus cuspidata | reverse complement strand
TAATATGAGTCAAAGGCCATTTGTCTAAATATTTTGTACAACCCGGCTGTTTGGCCAAATTCCCCAAAATAAAATTGGTAGAGAGAGAAGGCACTTACGAAAACACTGGTCCAAATAGGAATCTTGAGTGATGTGTCCTAGGCAAATGGGGCACGGATTCGGGTCAGAAGAAGAACTGCTTTCTGGTTCCACAATGCTTCTTTCATCTTCTGCCATCATTTGCGAGAGGAGGTAGTATTTTCACTGTGGATTAACTCATATTCATACATTCTAATCAAGGATATTTCTTTGAAAATATTAATTAGTCCTTGAACTTATGCACTTAATTCAAAACTATCATTGAACTCGAACATGTTGTAAAATGATCGTTGAATTTTAATATTCATTTCACCTCCGTCCTTTTGCCTATGACCTTCGATGAATTAATGAACTTTCTAATACAAGGACAGATCAGAAACTAATACCTAAGTATAAGGATTAATTTAGAGCAGTTTTTACTTCAGAGACTAATTGGGTTTTTAGGAAGAAAACTATAAAATAAAAGTAAGTCTTTGTTGATGTTTTGATCCAAGGCGGAAATAGTATTTGCTAAACCATTGCCATTGCTCAGTAGGAGAGTGTGAAATTGAGAAAATAAAATGAATGTTTGTTATGCTCGACTCGAAGGCAACCAAAAGGTTTGCCTAAAAACAACCACCATTGAAAGAGTACTTAATAGCTTACTGAATGGTGCTATGCTAAGCTAAAGCTTCGAATGTAAAAATACATGGATAGTGGAGCTTTCCGCCTTAGAAGAGAGCCCTGTGCAAGCAGCGTTCGAAGAAGCAGAAGTGAGAACATCTTTAAGAAATTGTTCGGTGATTTAATATTTCTTAAGCCACTGTTATGGGATTTAGCTGCTCATGAGCAACTCTCGAGCTGCTGCTCGACTCTCCCAGATTTAGAAATTGAACCGAGTAGGTATGGAGGATTCTGTAATGGCTTGAGGATTTTGTTCAAGGATTTTCAGCTATTACAGAATCAAGAAAAGATAAGGAACTGCAGCACTGCAAAAGTGTAAATTGCCATGGATGTGCAAGATAACAGAAAGGAAAAAAAAAACACAAAACAAAACATTCTAGGATGTATTTATGGATTCACAGTATAGCACAATCTTGTTCCATCAATCAATATAAACAATAGCACTCCTCTTCAGTGAATCTAAGATAACGAAGTAAACATACAACAGTTCATCATTCATTGCATTTGAGTTCTACTTCGACTGAGTCGAGAAAGAGGAGAGCCTTTTGTTCTAAGCCTTGCAAACAGACCAGAAGTGAAGAAAACGTTCAATCATGTTATCACGCGCAGAACCATCTAGGTAAAACCACCCCTTTATTCATATGCTTTTGGAGCTCTACTTTACGTTGCAGCAATTCACCAACTTGAAATTTCAACATCTCATCGTCTTCTTTAATTAACTTTATTTCTTTGTGCAAGTTTATCCATCCCATCCCCGTACCTTTACAAACTCGTAGAATTGCTCCTGGTTTTGTTCTCTGGTTATTCGAAGCAGCAGCCATGAAAGATATTGACATATCAACTTGTTCAAGAAGCATAAACTATGCGGTAATGTTCACTGGCAACCGCTCATTCTGTGGCATGCTGGTGTGCATCATGGGATTGTTTATGGTTTTCCAGCATACTGCATACATTTCTTCTTTCTTCTTCTGTCAGGTTAAGATGTGTCTGTACAGTTAATATCAAAAACATAATCCAGATTACAATAATTTCACACGTGAATTGAAATAATATCACAAGGCGTTGAACCGCCTCCTCTAAAAAATTAAGCTGCTAGAGAATGAACACATTTATTTATTTAAATTTAGCATTAAACACGCCACTCATATGCATACTGGATTCAATTTTTCATCAAGGACAGACATGCACATTTTTTATAAATGGGCGGCGATGGTAACTTGAAACCAAGGAGTTTGCCTCCTTTGAATAATCTGCACAATGGATTTGTACTTGACTCTATCGTAGAAAAGGAAACTAATTGAGAAATCCGTTCATATAAATCAGGTTGCGGATTTTTCAAAAAATAAGAAACTAAGAATAAAATACAAATATGTAAAGATAACTTCAGGAAGAAATCAAGGAATATGTACCGATAATTTGAGGAAATCAAGAGGTTTGTCAACATTAAGCTTGATATTTGAATTAGTTCAACATAATTACTCATGTTTCAGCCAACAATTTAAACAAAATTTCTGAGAAAAGAGTTTGCATACCTTAAGGTACATGTCTATAGCTCTATAAAGGTTGTCCTCGCAATTTCTAGCTTCTTTTGGCAACACTTCCACTAGTAGCTGGAAACTTTTTGCAGGAAGATTCTCATCTGTGGCCACTAACACAAGATATTCATTGACCAACCTTCCAACAGCATACGATCCTGGCAGGGAATTACTTGAAGAAATGGAAACAAAAGCTTCGAGCACCTTAGCAAAAATGTCCACGTCGAAAAGAGTGATACTACTCTTAACTAAAAGGTCTGAAACTTTATAGCTTTCAAGCATGAGCGCTATTCTTCTTTCAAGCTTGTGTAGCAACTCTGGATCAATTTTCATGACATGAGCTGCCTTTAAAAGATGTAGAAAATTGCACGAAACTGAATGTCATTCAGCAGGCAGTATCTTTATCCAACAATCAGTCCTAACTTTAAGCATTTGGATGGTCAGATCTTTCTGATTCAGATTGTTGTGCCGCACTGCAATTCCAGAAAGCCACTTTACTGTCCAGTAAGCTATACATGAACCTAAAAGAATAGGCTGAATCTGCTTTCTTTTAATTGGTTCAATTACTTCAATGAAATAATTATTTGAAGAAACGAAAGATATTCAACTCATGAACAATCTGATAAATTGTTGGCATCCATGTGATTTATGGTTTTAGACAAAATAATCAAATACACTTCATTTTCCTCACTACCATTTGCATTCGTGAAGACTTCCCAAGCAATTGTTTCAGAGCATCATTTCAATATTTGCAAGTCTCATTCCCAAGAAGAGATGGATTTGCAACTTTTAAAAATTCTAAATGTATCTTTCCATGATGAAACGATTATATAACTCAAAAAGGAATCGGTTTTCAAAATCAGGTTTCTTGTTCAAGATCATCACTCATTTCCAAGAAGTGAGCGGCACAATAAAGTGGAGCAACAATTGATCCTGTAAGATTGACCTTCCAACCATAACAGAACTTTAAAACTAACTCAAAATATTTTTGCTCCACCAGGGAGTTTGTCAATTTGGGGACTGAGATTGCCATATCTTTCCATGATGAAACGATTATACAACTCAAAAAGGCCACAGTTTTCGAAATCAGGTTTCCTTGTTCAAGATCATCACTCATTTCAAAGAAGTGAGCGGCACAATAAAGTGGAGCAACAATTGATCCTGTAAGATTGACCTTCCAACAACATTTTGCTTTAAAACTAACTCAAAACATTTTGCTTCAACAGGGAGTTCGTCGATCTGAAGACTGAGATTGCCATATCCATGATTCTGAAATACCATTCTGTTTATAAAACCACTTCTTGAGACCAAAGGGAGCTGAAAGAGCATAATTTAAAATTAACCCCAAATTAAGAAGTATCTAAATAAGAAATTTTGTGCCTTGAGTAAGAAACTAAGGATGTTACAATGACAACTATATACTTCTAGTCAGAACACATTTCATGATAGACAAGATGACAGAAAAATAACAATTGAACATGGCCCATCCACACAAAACCGAACAATGAATAATATCACGTTTGTAGTTCCATATTTTCCATTGCAAGGCCTAATTTCTGCAAAGCCTTACATTAAGAATGTTACAGTGACAATTATATACTTCTAGTAAGAACGCATTTCATGATAGACAAGATGCAGAAAAATAACAATTGAACAGGGCCCGTCCATACAAAACTGAACAATTAATGTTATCACGTTCTTATTTCCATATTTTCCGTTGCTTTCGTCTAATAAAACCAACGCAACCAGCTGCTCCTAGGATTACTTTCTCGATTCCTTCAACTAGAAGAGGATAACACCAACTTAAGCCTAATTATTGGACTAATGGAAAGATAATATTAAAAAAAATTCATACAATGTCCATAACACAGAACTCTCATCTTTTGAATTTTTTATTTAAAATATGGTAATGAAATGCAATAACCAATTTAGGAGGAAAAATTGACGAAGAGTACCTCATGCAAGTGAAAGCTCTTTCCTTCAATTTGTATGATCAAATCATTGGGAATTTTAGTCTGGATGAACCTACATGAGATGGTTGTTAACCAAATGCCACGGACAAACACATGTACCAAAACAAGAAGAAATTGAAGTGGTATTGACTAATTACCAGTTGTTTCTCCTCTCTATAGATCAACCATATCCAAACTGGCTGCAAGTATTGTACAGGTATTGTGCTTTTTGACACATATGGCTATCCTTTTAAGAATTTTCACATCCATCACCGCCTTCTCATCCAGAAATGATAAGTAATATAAGTTCTCAGTGTACTATATGTTGTGGGTGACTCACAAGCTCAAATAGACAGATACAATGGGTCAGTGTATATAAGAGATTATACATTTCTAAGGATGACGTATCCTCCCTTTCAGCCTTTTATCCGATGATTGTAAAGCATAAAGTAGAGTGGGAGTACAGCCTTTTTGCTATGATCCGTAGTGGTTGGGACAACAACGCTTCTTTGTGATTTCAGACAACAGTCCAGATCATACGATCAATGTGGCTTCTATCGTTGATTTGAACAGCATTCATACTGTAAAAACACTTGGTGCATGTTTGGTACACAAGACTATTCTTCTTCAATTGTAACCAATACTACCATTATGGTATTGAAATGAAACTGCTCTATTGTTCTGGATTAAGTCCTAATTCCTACTTCCGAGAGCAATAATAAACAAAAAGCAATCAGAAAACGAGCAAAGTAGACAAAGTTTTATAATGGTTCGACCTGAATTTGAGTGCTATACACACTTAGTACTACAAGTTTTCACTATATTGGAGGTGTACAAGGGTTTTCTCATGATACATTCCATATCAGAGAAAGCGTCCCCCATAACATCCTTTATATAGCCTAGAAATATTAGGGCAACCTAATATAAATCTGAAACGATTGTGCTACATATATATAATAATTTATATACACGTGATGTGATGTGATGAGACATGATCAGGTCAAAATATCTTCAACCAAAAAAAAAAACTTATCCTTACTTTTTCACACCTCATTTATATGTAAACCATTATGTAACTCCATTATGTACTAATAGCATTATTCAATCTGAAATATCAAAGATATCCCTTAATTTAAAATACACTTAAGTGACTTCTGTTGTACCAATTGAGATAAGCGGCCTTTTCGTCTGAGCTTCAAATACATCTTGTATTCTGACTATCTGCATGTTGACTCCCATCTTATATGTATGTGCCAACAGTGAAAAGAAAACAAAAGATAACTAACCTTATTAAAGATTTAGCTACTAACTACTCAATAAAGCTACCAAAAAAGTGTGAACCAAACCGATTTGTACATCTGGATCATGCCAGAACCCATGACTGTTGATGAAAGGATGCATGAAAGGGAAGGCATTTATTGTTCTATTTATTCGATTGAAAAAAAATTAAAATATCAAGAAAGTGTCAACTGATTTCAATATTGTTTAGATAATTTGTTGCACCTTACTTATTTCGTGCAACATCACTTGTTATCAATAATTCAGAAAAACTTGATACTTCTAAGAAATTAAGCATGTACACAAATTTAAATTCATGCAACCACAAAGTCATATTAAGCTGATTTCAATTATAAATTCCTCTCACAAAACCAACACCGCAAAAACCAAAAACATAAAAATCATTCTCATGAAACAAAAGGCAATTTTCACAAACATAAAGAAATATTAAAAATTCATAGTCTCCAAAATTTTCAACAAAAACAAAAATAGTGGTTCCTCAGAATACTCTCCATTTTCTTCTTCTATTCAACTTCATATTCCTAAAATACCTAACACGTCCCTCAAGATTTTCTTTCTTGCACAAAAAACCCATCAAAACAGCACAGCAACAAAAACCCAAAATCCAATCTTTAGCTCCTCTTTTCCACCCATTTATTGAAAGCCCAAATAAAACTAAACCCAAGCTCCCGAAGAAAACATCACCGTCTACAACCAATTCTTTACCCAAAACTAACCACAGCCCAACACCCAAAATTACCAAAATACCCAAAATTGCCAATTTCGATTTCCTTCTCTTTTTCGAACCATCGAAAGCTCCCCATCCAAATCCATTCCAGGATCTAAATCCTCCTCCATTACCGCCTATATTCCCACCTCCGAATTCTCTCAACAATAACTCCAATGGCTCTGGTAAAATCCCAATGTTCGAAGCAATTATATAAGCTGACTGGATCACGAGCTTTGTTGATCTTTCAAACCCATGTCGCTTTCTCTTGTTTCTGGAACATAGAATTGTTTTCTGTATGCGGGTCTTCTGTGAGTGGCAATTGTGAATACAGTAGGGCGAAAACGCTGGGTGTTGAAGGCTCAGGGACGAATGTATCATATTCCCGTTTGAATTGAAGAGTAAAATTGGATCTGAGATGAGAGGTTGGAATATGATGTGTCTTCTGTATTTGCTCAGGGAATCGGAAAATTGTCCAAGAGACCGTTGCCGGGTATTCAGAATTTTGAAAAAAAAATCGATTTGCTTTTCAATCAATTCATCTGTTTTACACTTTTGGTGAACAAGGTAATTAAATTAGTAATGTTGTTTAGCATACCACTGATGCTTAGTGACAATTAAATGCCATTCGTTTAATTGTAAAGTTAAAATATTCATTTAATTACAAGGTAATTAAATTAGTAATGTTGTTTAGCATACCACTGATGCTAAGTGACAATTAGATGCCATTCGTTTAATTGTAAAGTTAAAATATTCATTTAATTACACTCATCAACATCTGAATTGGTACTTGATAAAATAGCATCATTCAATTAAATTAATATTAGCTTTATCTTAAGTTACTCTTTACTCATTCCAATTTAAAAAGTTACTCATTACTTTCACATATTTAAAAAAGATTACTCATTTGTCACTCGTACAAATTTCATCCTTCCACATAAACAAAAATCCACATGGACGGATGGAAATCCTACTTGGCATTGACGAAATCCACGTGGACGGATGGAATTGATATGAATGATTGATAATTTCTTTTAAAAATGGGTGAATAGTGAGTAACTTTTTAAAATTTGAATGAACAAGTAATAGTTTAAGATAAAAATTCAGTGATCATTGATTTAGTTAATTCGATTTTACAATAATTTAAAGTCGACATTGAATATGCCTTATTCCAGTTTCAAATCTAATAAACTTGATTAATTTCGTGAATTATTGCAACTTTGCAAATCAATCATTTGCTTACCAATTATCAAACTTCATTCGGCTTCGGCCCTTGTTCGATCCTCATTATTTTTCAAAAATATATTTTTTTTATTTTCAATCACGTATTTTTCAATAAAATAATATTATACACGAATCCAAAAAATAAGAAATTTTTTTTACCACACATTCTCCATCAAATCACTAATCAAAGTACATTTTTTACCAAAAAAAAGGGGGGGCTCAAACTTATTTCGATCCAAGGGCGGATCCAGAATTTTTGTTAATGAGGATTGAAAATTAAAAAATACCAATGTAGTAAAATTTATATATAAATAAATCGATAAAACAACAATAATTCAATAACTTCATTTAATACTTAATTAATAAATAGATATATTAGTGATCTCATGGCAAAATAGAAATATAAAATGAAGGCTTTAAAAATGTTAAGTGTGAAGAAAAATGCAATTGGTTAAGCCAGTAATAACGTTATAAACATTAAACAAACCCACAAATAATATTGTAAACTCTAATGAAAATGGGTTAAAATTTTACAAATTATTGATTTTCCTTTTATTTTTATTATGTAAAACTAAATCAAATATATTCCAAAAATTAAAAAAGATAACCATTTAAAATTCCACGTGGATATTTTGTTCATGTGGATGGATGAAATTGATATGAGTGAGGAATGAGTAATATTTTTCAAATACGAGTTAGCAATTGGTAATTTTTAAAATTAGGTGAACAAATATTAACCTATATAATGTTCGGTTAGTATTGATTTAATTAACTCATGAACGAATTGCGGATATGGATGTAAACGAGTCGTATCAAAGGTCGCGGCTCGAGTAAAAAATCACTCGAGCTTTTTTTGCCCCGAGTGGAGTCAAGCTAAAGTTTGACCAAAAAATCAAGGTTTGGTTCGGGCTTTCGACTCAAGCCTTTACCGATTCAACCCATTTTTTATTTTTAAAATCAATTTTTTCTGCTAAAAGCAATTGTAGCTGCCAAAATTAGGCAGTTGTACTACGCAAATAGCTATTTAAGGTCACATCTATACAATAAATGGTCATATATGCATACTTATAGATCACAAATTATTTATTACTCACATATTATCAAATTAATTGATCATTGATTATTTTATGGTCATAATAAAAAATTTTGATAAGTCACAAATTAAAAAAATTATATATCATGGTTATTTGTCGGTAACAGATTTTCAAATTTGTTGGTCTCAAATTATTTTTTAATCACAAATTATCGAATTTTTATGTCACAAATAATTAAATATTTGGTCACAGATTAACTAAATAGTTGGTCACATACTGCTGCCACCAACACTACCGTCACCACCACCACGATCACGTGTGACCACCAGCACTACCGCCACCACCAACAACCACATATTGAAATTGCAAGACCACCAATTGACAAAGTAAAACTGAAATGCAGAATTCAATAAAGAGGGCCTCTATATCGTCCATCGCTACATCAATATCATCCACTACTGCCTCCACCTCCGTAACCTACCTTACGACATCCACCACGACTCCATATCATCCATTTAGGAGAAATCAAACTTAAATAAAAAAGAACAGGTCTGTGTCGCGTATCTGTGTCACTATGCACAAAGGAAGAAAAAACATTTACACCATTGCTTACTAAGGAAAGTCACACACGAAGCAGCAAAATGCCAAACACGGAGGAGCATTATCGCCTCTCGCAGTGTCGATGCACACAAAGAAACGCTGCATGAAGCGACGATGCCTAACATGAAGGAGCACCGTTGCTACGCCATGAAGATTCATCAGAGTGGGGGCGCTGTGAAGAACTATCGAAATGGGTGCATTATGAAGGTGGAGGTGGTAATGAATAGTTTTGAGAATGAATTAGGTTTTGTAGGGTAGGAGTCAACATGGGTGGGAATATAGATCGTCGCTGTGAGATTGACAGTGGTCTCCGACAATGTGGTGTTGCGACGCAGAGTTGTGAGTTAGGTATAGAGAGTGAGAAGAGATAAGATGGAGAGAAATGAATTTTAGGGTTTGTGATTAAATTGGATAGGGATGAAGTTTGATAGATTTATTATTATTATTAGTCAAATTAACACCTAATATGTGATTAAATAAACTTATTAACTGATGTTTGAACTATCGTTTTAAAAAACCTGGTCTAGTGTAATTTCCACTTAATTTTTATCCACAGAACATGGGCTTAACTTCCAAATGTATATCCTTCCGATGTCTATTTGTACTTACACACTAAGATATTACTTCCTTGTTTGACCCTCGTTTCTTATCATTTGTTTTTTCAATTTTATTTTTAATCACTCATTTTATGAAATTCACAATTTTTATCAATTTTTTTATTATATATTTCATTAATTTTTATCAAAATATACAAAAAAATCAATTTTTATCAAAATAAAATGGGGCTAAGCTATAAAATGATGTGGCGTAATAAGATATTCATGTGGATGAGGCTAGACCTTCAAAGGTTAAGTTGAGTTTTTTGAGGATTAGCTAAGGGTGGCAACCGAGCCGAGCGGCTCGTCGGCGGCCGCTCGGCTCGTAAAAAACGAGCCACGAGCCGCTCGAGCTAGTCAAAATGACGAGCCCGAGCCGAGTCGCAAGTGAGCTCGACGAGCCGAGCAAGGCTGGGCTCGTTGAGCTCACAAGCGGCTCATGGGTAAGGCCCACGAGCCAAGCCCACGAGCTCGGCTCGTGAGCTCCTAAAAATCCAAAGAATTTTTTTTTTAAAACATAAAAAAAAAAAAATTCAAAAAGCTCGTGGGCTCGCGGCTCGGCTCGGCTCGTGCTCACGAGCTCGTGGGCCGAGCCGAGCTCGCCCACGAGCCACGAGCCGGCTTGACTCGTGGCTCGTACGAGCTCGAGCTGAGCTCGTGGTTTGAATTTAAAGCATGTTTGGAAAGTGTTTATATACTACTTAAATTATAAATTGGTAAAAATCGTCGATTGATAAGTGAGTATACCTATGAGTACTTCAAAATATGTGAATAAAAAATAAATAAACATGAGCCATAAATGAGCTTGGTGCGTTATTGAGATTTAGTCAACGAGAACAAGAATATGTCTAAGATGAGGCCTAGCCCATCAAAATGAGGTTGAGTACATGAGGATGCAAATATGTCGAGGAAGAAGCTAAGCTCATAGGGGCAAGCTCCAGTCGAGGATGAGGACTAGTCCATGTACACAAGAATATGTGGAGAAGGGGAACACAATTCATCCCAACTTTACTGAGTTCGACCAAGCATTAATGCACTTATCGAGCTCGTGAGAATAATTTTAATCAAAAAATAACGTGATTGCACGTGAAAAAATCCACGCATCCAAAGGGCGATAATGACCTCACATGGACGAGGATGAGGCCGAGCCTCTGAGTACAAGGCCTAGCCCATGAATATTAGCCCATTGTCGGGGATGAAGCCGAGTCAATGAGTATAAGGAATAGCCCATGAGGATTAGAATATGCTAAGAATGAGGCAGGAGTCAACAAGGATAAATCCATTGTTAAGCGAGATTAACTTGATGTGATTAGATGTACTAGATGAGAACTTGATAATAACTAGAAATATGGCCATTGTGCCCTCGTACCTCTCTCATTGTGTAGCTCCATATAGAAACCATTTTCAAAAAAAAATGGAGAGTCTCGAAATTATTTCAAAGGTAAAAGTCTTTCAACTTTATTTCCCTACTATCTTAAAAGAGGCAATTCATCGTTTACTGTTAATTTGTGAAACTTTTATTTTATCCCATTTTATTTATATTCATTCTCCACTATTTATCCAAACTTTAAGAGTAATATGTACTTCTTTTTACCCATACCCACAATTGTTGATTTTAAATTTCTTCTTGCTTTTTGGGCAATCCACCATTTACTATTCATTTGTAAAGCTTTTTTCCAAGAGGCAATCCACCGTTCACTTGATTAGTGTTAAAAATAAGTGTTTGTAAATTTGGTTAATGTTACTTTTAAATGTATTGTACACTTTTAAAATATATAAAATAATTTTTTTTTGCTACGGGTTTATCGTAGATTATTTTTTTAAAAAAATCGCTCAGTGAAGAGTTTTCACCGCACAATGCGCTGTCTTTTTTTTTTTCCACACTCCGCACTGTGCGGAGTGTGAATTCACTCCATGCTGTGTGGAGATTTTACTCCGCACTGCGCGGAATGGTTCTCCCACACTATGCGAAGTGCGGACACCAATGCCCGGGATGTCTGCACGCGGACACTAGTGTCCATGCCGTGCGAACACGTTGTATTTATTTATTTTTTAACCCACCCTTATGTGTGCTATGTACTGTTTATATTTATATTAAAATAGGTTCAAATTTAACTTCCAATAGATACAACTTTTCAACACATACACAAAAATCAAATTTCCTTTTGGTGGTGTTGTCCCCGAGCCCCCACGATGGGCGCTCCCCCCTTGACTCCCACGACCTGACCAGTCAGGTCTATCCCTGTCGGGGGCGTTACCCTCGAGCCCCCACGAAGGGTGTTGTCCCTTCGACTCCTGCGACCTAACTGGTCAGGTCGATCCCCGTCTTTTGGGGGACATTGTCCCCAAGCCCCCGGGACCTGATCGGGCAGGTTGATCCCCATTTAGAAGCGGCAAATCTTTTGCATAACAACAATAAACAAATATATATTATCTTCAAACTAATGGTTTTATGCTAAAATTAAAGTTTGCTTAACAAGATAGTATTCTGATAACCCCGGTAAAACTTTAACGAAGAAACTTGACAAAGTTTTATTTCAGAACAAAATTCATATAACAGAACAAAATCTATATGTGATGTAAAACGAAAGACTGTTACGTAACAACTGGAAGAAAATTTTGAATTAAGACATACATATATACATAAACATAGGAAGAAAAACTACAAAAATTATACCATCATATGTCAGCTGTTTAATAATCTATGAAATGTCACGTAAATAAATTTGTACACCATTCATGATTCAACATAGTGGTTAAGAGGTGTGAAAAAATACTTTCAAAACATTTATACTTCTAAATATATATGAATGAAAGAATTTCTTTGTACACAACATTTTCAGTACATCTATTGTACATATTTTCAGTGTTTGATGGGTTCAGTAAACTTTTAAACATTTTCTTGTTTTAGCTCTTGACAATACAACATGAAGTTGATCATGACAGAAAACTAGTTCAGGTAGATACAAACCAACAAATTCGAGTGTTTGATACTTTTACTTTCTACAGCTACGTTGGGGTTCAACTATTCTACAAAAATTGTTAGTATTGTAATGGATATTTTTGTAGTATCTGGTGATGGAGATGTTGATTTAGCTAACCTTTAAACTATCAACGTATTCGTTAACAACGTAATCAAAGATAAAGCGGTCCTTTATATGGTGATATATGAGATAGGTTATTGGAAGGTAATATTTTTGTCATTCTTGGATAAGATTGCTCAATGTATTCTTGATTTATTATTTAATACTTGCAGGTGAGAATTTCACCACGTTGTGTTGTGTGCCTTCTAATTTGGCACCTTGAAATCCATGAATAAGGTTTGATTTCTATATATGCTCAAACCAACCCTAAAATATTCAATAAAATAAAAAAGTTTGCTTTCAGACATGATTTTTGTTTATTTTGCTTAAAGGGAACTAACAATAATGCCTTGATATTTTTTCTTTCTTTGCTTTCTTCACGCGTAAATTCATCCTTCGAAGCTTATCATCCGAATTTATCCTGACTATAAATACGCGATGTTGTAGTTTATCACCCATCATCAAAGCCAAACAAGCGCCCCACAAAAGATCCATACACAAAAACACGATAATTAGAAATACCTCTTTGATAAAGACAAGTTTAAATGTTAAATATCAATGGTAGCAATTGATGCCTCTTAACATCTAACATCCATTCATTTATGTCATCATCTTCTTTCTATAAAGAACGATCAATGAAGTTAAATTTCTGAACCTTTTGAGTAACTTATGTTATCGTATGCTTTCAAAAGTTTTCGCTCACTTTATCTTTCATACTCCACCTTCATAACAAATATGTGTTGTTGCTTAATTATAAACTAGCAATGTTGTTTTTGTTAAATATTATCATCCGTGCTTGTTAATTTCATACGCTTTGTGAACTTTGGTCGGGAATTTCTACCATGACCAACATTGAGACAGCATCTTCTTAACGACAAGGAGCACGTACTCATGATCAAAATTGTTCATGATCATTGGAGGCTTAAGATACGAATTCTTTAACCATTCACATGTAATACTTTTTGTTCCTTGAAGTAATATTTCAGTTATAAAGCTCTTGTTTGATCCATATTATTTTTTTCATTCTCATTCTTCTACTCATTTTTAACAATACATTCTTCAATAAAATAATATTTTTCGACACATTAGTAATTTTCCTTCTTTTTCAATCACATATTCCCCATCACATAACTTCAAAAAAATGCATTCTCTCATTTTAATATACACCAAACACAAATCAATAATGTTTTAGTCGATTACTTTTGGTAACACCAAATAATTAACGCAATAAGTTGGAAGTATAACTGTGTTTTTAACCTCTTTTACTTCTCCTTATATACTTGCAACGACTAATATACAAATGAGTATACTTGTAAATTTTTTTCCTCTCTACACTTTTCATCTATTCATCTCATTAAGTAATTAATCCTTAGTATATCACTAATTTCTATGAAGATAATAGAAACTCTTTTCCATTTATGTAGGGACCAACTGAAGTTCAAACTTGAAGGATTCTCTTGTCTACGCTGGATTCAAACCTACATTTGTATTTTCTTGGCATTATGATTATCAAATAATATTTTCGCTCCTTTATATTCCACTAAACTTTCTTCATTGTTCAGTGAGTACTATAAATATTTTGGTACAGAGCACAAATATGAATTGTTAAACGTTATTAAGCTTAGAAATATTAATATTGCCCCTATTAATTTCTTAGTTGGAAAAATTTTTGGCTACCAAAAAATTTTCTTTTAAATCTTACTAGAATATTATCATTATGAAATTTTACTAATTATTATGCTAGATAAAAATTTAATGAACTTTCACAATAATTTAGCTTTCCATTAATATTTGATATACTAATATTACCTTAAAAATACCAAAGCCCGTACATTTGAACTTTCACAATAATTTAGTTTTTCATTAATATTTGATATACTAACACTACCCAAAAAATACCAAAGCCCGTACATTATACAAGCATACGACTAGTCTTTCTATAAAAATATAACTTAGGCATCGAAATACTTCCGATCATTGAGCTCTCTTTTCTAGCGTTTTCTTGAACACATAATCGAACATAATTTTAACTTATATATTGACGTGATGTTCAAACGAAAAAATGATTTCAACCACGCTTAATAAGTGTTAATAGAAAAAAATCTAATAAGTCAAAACATACTTATAATATTTGAAAAATAATTTACTCGATATCAATTGTGATTGTGTATTACTAATCAAGAATGTGTCTAGCTCTATCCATTCTTTACATCGAGAATTGCCATCTTCTATGGATCACAGTGAAATGAAGGATACAAAATCATAATAAGGGAAAATTGTAGCAACGGTCCCTAATCTTTTCAATTTTTGCAGACTTTACCATATCCTTCAATTTGTTCCAACAAATGTCCCTAACTTTTCAAAAATATACATCTGGAGTCCAAATGGATGGACTCCACCCACTTTTCCGATCTAAAAAAAAATATTTTGACCATATTTTAGCTATTTTAAAGGGAAAAAATGTAACTTTACATTTTCTTATTATAAACAATTGAAATATTACATCAAAAATTGAAAAAAAAAAAAAAGAAATGGAAGAAGACGTCTTCTTCTTCTTCCCCAACCCCACCAAAAACCAATCCAAACCCACGGGTCGTCGCCATCGTCACCGCCACCACCTCCAACAAACCACCGCCTGTATCAACCACCACCCTCACCAACAACCTCCCCCCCCCCCCCCCCCCCCCCCCCCCCCCACCCCCCCCCCCCTCCCCCCCCCTCCCCCCCCCCC
>CAIGRP010086882.1:0-17830 GCA_903798385.1 Fraxinus cuspidata | reverse complement strand
CCAACACCCCCCCCCCCCCCCCCCCACAAGCCCCCTGAATCCTTCTCCATTTCGTACCCATTTCTTCATTCAAGAAAGTCTCCCTGAATCGATAAGCCATCCAAATTTATTTTCGCCCAAAATATTCATTCCCTACAGGCCCTTGATTTCTTCTAATAAATACACAATCAAAGTGGTCACAAACTTGGAGGCAACTTGTTGAGACTACAGTGAAGATAGCAAACAAAGTTGGTGTTGCTGATATAGTAGGAAGAATCGTTGAAGACTTAAAAGATGAAAGTGAGCCATATAGAAGGATGGTCATAGATAATTGAGAGAGTGGTCGCAAACTTGGGGGCATATGATATCGATGCTCGCTTGGAATAGCTATTAATTGACGAAATTCTCTATGTATTCCAAGAGCAAACAAGTGATGATGCTAATATTATGCTAAATGGTTTGGGTACCGTTGTAAATTCCCTTGGACAGAGTGAAGCCATACCTTCCCCAAATATAAGGTACCATAAAATGGCGGCTCAACAATAAGAGTGCAAAAGTGAGGCAGGAAGCAACATATTTGATATCTAGAATTGCTGTGGTCGTGAAACAGTGTGGAGATGGTGGGAACAAAAAAGGAAGAATTGGGGAAGAAGGTGGCGACGGTAGCCCTGAGTTTGGTTTGGTTTTTCGTAGGGTAGGGTGGGGTGGGGTAAATAAGGAGAGACGTCTTCTTCAATTTCCTCTTTTTTTCCCCCTCAAATTTTGATGTAATATTTTAATTGTTTATAATAGAAAAATGTAAAGTTACATTTTTGCCCCTTTAAAATAGTTAAAATATGGTCAAAATATTTTTTTGATCAACTAACGAAAAAATAGATAGACTACATCCATTTGGACTTCAAATACATATTTTTGAAATGTTAGGGACCTTCGTTGGCACAAATCAAATGTTAAGGTAAAGTCTGTAAAAATTGAAAATGTTAGGGACCGTTGTTGCATTTTTCCCGCGATTTTAAAATTGAATGGTTGTGCAATAATTGACGAGACTTGGTTCAATAGATTTGAGTTTTTTTTGTCTAATGAGCAACAAAATCTTTGAATGATAGTCGATAATGTTGAAAGTTTATCTGAACTTAGGAAATGTCTTCATTTGACTAGGAAACTATTCAAACTGAACCATATTTTCCAAGTAAAAACAAAGTCTAATTTTAGTCTCTACCAAACAATGGCTTATCAATTCCTAAATTCCCAATTTTGGTGACTTGGCTTAATAAAACGATGCATTACTTTGATGAAATGTTGACATTTAATGGTACTACACAAGTTTTATCGTTAATTTTTTTTCCAAAGTGACTATTAAAGTAACATTTAGAAATTGAATATTACCATAAGAAAAATTCCAATGATCATTTTTCTTAATTACTCAAAATTTTATTAATATTTGGCATAATTGATCCAAAAATAAAGAGTAATGTTATTTAATATCATTGATACTATAACACTAATATAAATGTTGTTAAGTGATAGGTTTAATGAAAAATAAAATTAAGTGACTAATTTAATTGCATTTCTCATTGAATGTCGCGTTAGTGTCACCTAAAATGATATTTTAACATTAATGGTGCTAAATAACATTATTCAGAAATAAAAGTTAACTTCGTGTAGATATAGGGATGACAATGAGCTGATCGAACTGGAGCGGCCATTATCGTTTCCACGACGTTGCGAATTTTTTGGATACGAGGCGTAAAGAACCACCCATTTATACTATAACTAGTGGTGCATCGTGCGTTACACGATATCGTTATTTTTTCTAAGTGATTTTGTTAAAATGATCTATTTCAAAACGATTACTTAACCTCGTACCCAGAATCAATGGAAGATCGCGGAGCGAGAGTTCCAAGACTGCTATTGGAAATCAAATGATATGTAATAGTTTCAACTTTTTTTATTAAATCTAGTGTGCATATCCTTGACATAAATCATGATTTTTGACCTATTGCAGTGACTAATCAACAACCAAGTGAATCGAGTTAATACCTCATGTTTATAAGACCAGTTTTGGGGAAAAATAAATTTGATTTGAAAACTGAAATGATTTGACGTCTAAACATTCGTTTGTTATTTGCATCATCTGAAGACTCCTGAACGATGTAGTGCAACAACTATTCAACCCGAGCTCTATCTCTCAAACTAAACACCAATAAAATTTCACATTGTCTTCACAAAAATTTAAAACTAAAAGTGAAACCAACAGGTCATGGTAAGGGTGTGATTGCCAAGGAACCATGACTCATTAAAAAGATACACATAACATAGATGACAAGACTAATAAACATAAATATGCAGCTGAAAAGTAAAAGTGTCATACAAATTTATGAGGCGCCTATTTAATAATTTGCATTATTGGATTATCTCTTCTTCATCCAGAACTCTTCCAATGTAATTTTTTTCTTGTCCAACACCGACTCAACCTAAAAGTAACAAAGAAAATATGAAAAAATTACTAACAGAAAAAAAGACAAATGAGGAAAATGTAAATCATAATTGATTATGAAAAACCAACCATAAAATAGATTATTATCAACAAAATGGAAACATAAATAAACAAAACATCTAGTCCTGACATGTATAGAAGCACAAATTAATCGATCCAAGTTAGTGTTGGCCCACTGAGCATCTGCATAAGATTAACTTGTTTATCTCTAAACCAATCTCAAACAAGTTATTTTGCAGGGTTAAAAAGGAGTTCAGTTTGATTAACTTTGGTATTTGCATGTTACTTCATTTATCAATCATTTATTAGCTTAACTTCTTTATCTAATAAGATAAGCTAAAACAAGTCATGGATGAGCCAATCTCAAGTAAAGTTCAACTGCGTCGGTCATTTTACACCCCTAGAAACATATCATAAACAAATTTAATTAAGCGAATGACAAATGCTATAAGATAAAACCAAATTCAGACCCAAAGGTACATCAGGAACAAAACAAAAATAAAATATAAAATAAATAAATAATAATAGAAAAATAAAAAAAGATTTCACCTTAAATGCAGCACTGAGATTAAGGTTTGCACATATAATAACAAACTTTTAGCAAATAAAAGATTATTCAAAAATACTTTCCATAACAATAAAATTATTTTTTAAGTCAATGAAGAAGGTAAAGTGATAGACAGTAGAAAACATAAAGATGGAAAAATGTCTGCAAGTCGGTGTATGTTTCTCCGTATAGTTAGCATTCCCCCCACCATAATAGTTCGATAACCAGCTACCAAAGAATAAATTTGATTTCCTGATTCAGTCATGACAAATACATCAAAAACTGTACAGACTATAAATTTCAACGCCACTAACTGCAATAGGGATTCGGCTTAATTTTCATCAAACCCCTTATACCACTATCTAAAATCAGCTCATCATTTACATTACGAATAATAATTGCAAAAATCAATGTAGAAGGTAAGAAAATTGAGTTGGGTAAGCATAAGTTATTTTTTGTCCCCTAACAAGTACAGAACTCGTGGACTTATCAATTAGTATTAATGATGAGAGTGATGCTTTCATTTTTAGAACACATCCTTGCATTTTTTAGTCAGATGCGTTGAAGAGAAAATCAAACAATAACATTTCTCAACACATAGAAAGAGACATTTATCTAATAACAAGAACAATTAATTCCATGAGCAAGCAATGTATATTGATTCCATTTAATACCATATACAAAACTCATAGAAATATATGATTTACTTAAAAAAAAATCTATTAACCTAATAACCCCTTTAATTACATGGAGTAAAATTATATTTTATTTGTAAGTTTGATGTTACAAAGTGCCTTCCTAAAACTCATTAGAAAATATAATGCATTCATCAATTGCGGATATCAACATTCATCGGAGAAAGTCATCTTGGATATCAAAAAGTAAATTCTGTCAACTTATCAATGTCACAAATGCAACATAATTATGAGAAAAATGGCAAGGTTGTATTTAGGGCTGCACAAAAAAATCGCAAAACCGCAAATCAAATCGAAGTCGTTGGTTCGGGTCCGTGTGGACTCGCGATTTTTTCTCTCAAGCCGAACCAAACTGTTTCAAAATGGTTCGATTTATGTTTCAAATTTTAAAAACCACAAAACAACCTGAACCACACTTTTTTAATTAAAAAATATTTTTATTAACTTACAAATTCTCATATATAAATTTTATTAATGTATAGTTTTTAGAATTTAAAGTATACTTTCTTGGATGGTACAAATTTAATTAACCTAACTCACGTATAACAAACAAATCAGTAAGTCATTGTCATTAGTATTTAATTGGGCCTTCGTTAAAATTTTTTTTAGGCCCATAATTACAAAATGAATTGAACGTGAAATTGTGAATATTGTCCAGCCATATATGCAATTACGCCTTTACAAAGCCCTAGCTCCCTCTATCTCGCAGTGCTGACGCATGCCACACAGTGCCAACTTGACACTTGTGACTTGCTGTCGTCGACGCCATTTCTCCACCACTGCCTACCGCCGCTGACTGTGACTCTGAATGTGAGCCTCTCTTCATTTTCCTTGTGTATCGAAACAATTTTTCATAATTTGTTTATACAAAGAGAAATTAAAAATCGAGATCAAAACGCTTAATTTTCTCTCTAGAAACGTAAAAAGATGACTTATAACTGATTTGAGCAGAGAATTTTAAATGAATTTATCTTTATGTTTTCTCATTTCCCTTAATTTTGAATGAGTAATAGTATTATTTAATCTTTTAAATGGGATAAAGATAGTGAATAAAATGTAGACTTGATCATTTAGTTTTGTGTGTGCGTGCACTCTAGTTTAGTAGATGTAGAATGTTGTCAATTTTTTATTGCTGCAATCTAATGATGAACAACCACGTTTTTCTGTTGTTTATCTGGTATTTTTCTCATGTTGTTTGCACTTGAGTACACAATACTCACCTGATTAGGCTTTAGTTAATCTAAACATTCCACATCAATAGATTGGCTACAGTGCTTTGCATTGCACATTTTCATGTTTTAAGACCGCCTTTGTGTATATTACGGCAAATGAATATATACTACTAAAAAATGCAATACATGATATAAATTCACCGTTGCTTTATTGAAAATCCAAATAGATTGTGAGATTTATATATTCATGATGCTAAATTATAATATTTTGATGCATACAAAATTATTATAAATTTTAGTATTGGGGAATTCATTACATGGCTTTCTTCTTGTATCGCCGTGTTGTTTCTTTTCCATGGTTTAGCTTCCTTTGTTGTTTCTTTTTCTTTTTTCAAAAATGGATCCAATTTCAGAAGAAGCCGATGATGTGATTCCATTAGAGGATGACCCTGAAGATATGAAAATGGATGGAAAGGGCAAAAAGGAAAACAAAAGGTTCCGAGGTGTGTGATCATTTTAAAATGCGAGGAGATGAAAAGGCAGAATGTAATTCACAACTTGCTTTCAGTCTTTCTAAACATATTCATTCTATTTTTAAAGTTAAACTTATGCAAAACAATGAATTTGATAAGAATGATTTGGTTGATTATTTGTTTGATCGTCGTGAAGATTTGACCGATCCCAACTTTGAAGTATTAGTTTGGTGGAAATTGAATTGCACAAGTACAAATTGTCTCTAAAATTGCCAAAAATATATTAGCAATTCAAATATCTACGATCACTTCAGAGTCGACATTTTCCACGAGTGGTCGGATTATTGACTCCTTTAGGAGTTCATTGAGTGGAAAAATGGTTGAGGCCTTAATATTGATGAAGAATTGGTCGCATAGTAGCAATGAACCCATAGTGATTAATATTCTAGTTTTCGATTTAGTTGCATTCCAGTATTTCGTTTTCTTTATTCAAATATAATAACCAAACTAACTAAAGTTCTAAATTCTAATTTCTATAATTGATTTTTGAGCTTGCCACGTACACTAAAATAAAATGTTCAAAAAGATAAATACATAGTCCCAAAATCCCCTAATTCCATGACTGCACTTCCTCATCACACACCTAATCGAGATTTAAAAACACGCATATGATTTCAACAACTGTAGGGTTTTTGGATTTTAAGAAAAGAAGAAGAGAATACAACAACATCGATTGAAATTTGGGAGACAAGGTTCCAATCATATGAAGAAATGAAGAAGCTCCAAAGAAAAATTGTTCACCAAAGGGAATACAGGATGACTGAATCGTATAGAAGAACAAACAGTGAAAATAGTATGTGATTTTGTTACCTATGATTTTATTTCAAATGGGTAGTAAGAACAACGATGGAGAGAAAGTGAAAGGGGATCTGAGAAGTAGAGAGAGAAAACAAAATAGAGGAAAATAAAATATAAGGAAATCCAAATAGAAAAGATACACGAAATTTAACAACTAATAGTAAAGAGAGAAGAAAAAATGACAAATCTTGAATGGTTGTGCAAAGACAGGAGTAAAGAGGTATGGGAGCTTGTGTGGAGAAATGGAGAAACCCTGCCTTGTGAGATGAAAACTACGTAGTGCTCGTTTGAGGGGAAAAAAATGAAAAATGTAAAATTAGTATATATGACATCAACATGACACAAAGATGATGCCTTATGAATAGTAACAAATTTTGCTCTTTTATATATTGTAGGGATATAATTGAAACTATTATAGTAAAAAATAATAATAAAATAAATAAATTCAATACAAGTTCGAAAAATCTGGAACGAGGACCATGTTCTCTTACCATCCCATTTACTATTTGGGCCAGGTTATTCTGCTTAATTGAGTCCGTTTGATTGCAAGAATAGAATTTAGGTGGAAAGAAAATGAATTCCAGGGAATTGAATTGGCTAGAATTATTTTTCATGGGAATTGTCAATTAATTGTGTTGGATTGGTATAATTTTTCACGCGAAAAATGTTTAAATTTTAGATCTTTTGGTGTTCGTTTAACTTTGTTTTTTTTTTTAAATGAAAATTGTCTATTAAGGAGATTTTTTTTTTNAAAACCCAAAAAAAAAAAAAAAAAAAAAAAAAAAAAAAAAAAAGAACCAAACATGGAAAGCATTTTCCTACCTATGATTTCAAGGAATTGGTGCACCTGTGTGGGAGGGAATAGATTTTCTTTGGAAAAAAAACACTATCAAACACTCATTTCCATTTCGAGGCTATCAAACATAGCTTTACAGGAATTAAAATTTAAATTTCAAGTCAAAATCAATAATATATTTTAATAGTATATTTCACATAATTCACAACGTCTAATAACATATTTTATTAAAATTTATTAAAACTATAATATTTATCCCATCAAATAGGAGCCCGATTATGAAACGATATCGGGTCATCCGGGTCTCATCACCCACGAACCAAGACAATCCAAACTCCAACTACATCGTTCCGGAGCCGTCCAACTCATTGATCCATCCATCCCATTTCCATTAAATTCAAAACACAGACAAAGAAGAAGACTCACAAATTGAAATTTCACTGCTAACTGTAAATTATAAACCCAAACGAATGGCTAATTGCTTCCGAGTACCAATGGCTTCTTCACTCCCCTGTTCCTCATCCTCTTCCCCTTCGCTCAAACGACGTAGCATCAGGACTCTATGTTCAATGAGCAGTACCAAAATTCCCATGCCTCCGGTTAACCCTAATGACCCCTTTCTGTCGAAGCTCGCTTCTGTGGCTGCTACTTCACCTGAAGTACTCCTCAATAGTCAGAAAAACTCTGATACGCCGCCGTATTTAGACATCTTTGACTCCCCTACGCTCATGGCTACTCCTGCCCAAGTACCCATGTTTTTATTTGGCTTCTACACTTTTATGTATTCTCGTATTCTTACTATTGGTTAGGAATATTTACTTAGTTGATGATGTTCTTAATCTTCTGATAGTTTATTATTATTTTCCGACTCGATAGTTCCTTTTCCCTCGTTATCCTGTGAATATTTATTGGTTTTACGTCAATTTTAGTGGATAGTCTTCTGCTGTTTCATGGTTTACGACAGAGAACGTTTGAATTTTGCTATTAAATTTTCCCCAATGGGATTTGTTGGCATATTCAGTTTGTGTGTCATAGCTTATTTATCATTTTTAAGTGAAGAAATAGTTGATGATTATGTTAATATTGACTTCTTCACTCAGTGTAGTCTTTTTTGTCGGTTAAAACAGGTGGAGAGGTCGGTTTCGTACAATGAACACAGGCCAAGGAGACCTCCACCAGACCTGCCCTCATTGCTGCTACACGGGAGAATAGTTTACATTGGCATGCCTGTAAAACTTTCGTTCTGTCCTTGTGCCCTTTATTTTTCTTGACTGCAATTTTTTATTATGTTGTGGTAGAAGCTCAAGCAAGGAACAATGAGTAACCAACTCTGCCATAATGTCCAACACATAACAATTTTTTCTCATATAATTTGGTTCCTCCCAGCCTTTTAGAGATAAAGTTGTTTGCCACTTTGAGGCCACTATTCATTAAGTGGTTGTTTGGTCCCCATTTTCTAGAACTCATTTTTTCTCAACCTCTTTTCAACTATACATTTCATTAACTTTTATCAAAAAGGTACTAAAAATCTGATTTTTAGCTTAATCAAACAGGGGCTAAGATATTTCCTTTTTCGACCTATATTACATTTAGACCTTGATAGATTTAAGGTTTAAGTACATACCTGGCTAGTACCACAATTCGAATTTGATTACTTGATAAACCTAGTCTTTTAGGACTTGTAACTGGATTTATGGTTGGTTGTGCACCAGATGAGTTCATGAGAATTAAGCATTAAGGAGTGATAGATAGATACTATATGATGTTACCAAAAATCGCACATGTTGAATTCCGAGCTTGACGACTAAGAATGAGCACGAATGTGATCTTCCGGTACCTGAAACAAAGGCGTCGAGTTGTGTCCACGTCGCCCCCTCTGATGCTTAAGTCAGAGAGAGAATATGAAAAGGTTTTGAGTGCTGAAAATTGTATATAAAGACGTACCTGAATAATGATGGAAAGTTTCATATTTATAGAGGTAGATAGTGTATTCCTAGCAGGACTTAACATCTTTATTTTTAGGAATTCTAATTGGGATAAGTGTTGGACCACAATCATAAGTCTAATCATACATTAATTGTAGTATTTTCCAAGATAGACTCATTTTGTACCTAGGACCCTTGAATTGAAATATCTGGATGGGGTTAGAGTTCTTAAGAGGTGGGAATTATCTCCGCTTAAGCATTTGGGAATCTGACTAAGGAAATACCCGAGGTATTACTCTTGAGGATAACCAACGTAAATGTCACGAGTTCTTAAAAGAAGTCCCCGAGGTATATCGAGGACTGATTGATGCTTGAGCACATTGGTCCCGTAATTGAAAAACAAGTCCTGGGAGTCCTCGTGTTTGAGGTGCCTCTCTTGTAACCACATCACTATATGATTCTCATATTGGAGTAAACTTTCCGGCTTAATTGTTGCTGGAGGCTTCTGACAACTGTTCCTTCTCTCTAAAATAGAATTAGATATTAGTTTGATTATAAAAAACCTGCAATATGTTAAAGTAATCGATAATTCAAAGATGTTGAGTTATGACTTAGGTATTAGAGAACACATTTCTGAACTTTTAAAAATGTAGACGCTGCTTGCAGTGTCTGATGGTAAATCTAGTCTGGACTATAACAATGGTTTCAGCTTTGAAATGAAGAGTTTCCGTTCTATCTTTTAACGTAGAAGCATACCACACAGATTGTCTGGAGGCAAACTCCACTGGGAGCAAATGCATAAATATAAAATCACCTCTAGTTATCTAATCAAGAGCTTTCATGGAGAAGAGATAGGAAATAAGTGAATGAACTATACTGCAAACTCGATTTCTCGAGTTTTACCCAATACCTGGGTGCAAATGCATAAATATAAAACATTTAAACCTATTACTCCAATAGCTTGGCCCTTCACTACCTAAGTTAGATTTCTGTGATAAAAACGTAATTTTGAGTCCAAATGTTTTGATGAAAATTGCTCTTTATACATCTAGATTTACTTAACATATTTAATTCACGGATTTCTCAGGTGAAACCAAAAAACCCAAGTGCACAAATGCTCAGGAAGAAGTTATATAACAAGAACAAGCACTTAGCAAACTAAAGACAAGATTGGTTCAGGGATTTTGTATGACTTTGATCATTCACAATAAACTCAACTAGTTGATGCCTTTTTAGGTGTCCTCTACGAAAGTTGATCAGTGGACAATAACTGATGTAGTGATACTCACACATACAAAAACACCAGCTGACTCAACCTCCATGCTCCTGTTTAATATGATAAAAAGATTGTAAGCTAATTTCAGATATTAAATAGACAAGGTAATGTTCCAAAGGTTAAAAACTAGTCTGGTTGGCTGTTGAAGACACACATGCATGGCATTTAAGATTCACCATGACATGTAAATTTTCAGAAGGGGAACTTTATTTCTAAGTTTAACGAACTTCTTTTCTTTTTTGAATTTTTGTGAACCTAAATCTGTATTTGTTGTTCCAAAGCAAAAAACAACGATCCCTGATCTAATTTTCATTTAAACTACATTTGTAAAATCTAATATTAATATTCTCATTTAAACTAAAATTGTAAACTGTATATTAGTATTTCTCTTCTTTTGCATGGATTTGCTCCCTTGTACAAATTGTCTAATATAAGCATACTTGAGGGGGAAAAAGATCCTGCTTTCCTTACACGATGAATGAGAGTTACTTGATTGTGTTGATATTTTTGTGTGGAATTATATTTTCTTTTCTTGTGCTTGTGGTTTGAAGAGAACTGACTTCGTTGCTCATATGTTCTTTTACGTTCTCAGTTGGTTCCCGCTGTTACAGAGCTCGTTGTAGCTGAGTTGATGTATCTCCAGTGGATGGATCCAAAAGAACCAATTTACCTTTACATAAATTCCACTGGAACTACTCGAGATGACGGTGAAACGGTAACTACTATAAATTTTGCCCCTTCATATTTCTTATTTAGACTATATTCTCGTGCCCCTTCAATTTGTGTTTGTGAATATTATGTGCACTATCTAATGACAATTCAATTATCCGTCTCTCTCTGTATCAAGAAAATGAGAAGAAAAGAATGATCTAGCACTCTCTGATTAGTTTCATATATTTCGTAGCTTTCATAACATGCTTTTGCTTTAAGCCTGTTGGATTACCAATTAGTGACCGGCAATGAATACTTCAATGGTGTTTCTAGTAAATTATTTATTGTGGAAACTATATAACAAACAACCCAAGTTAGAAATATGTTTACTTTCTACTGCAGAATTTCTTGAATGACTTGTCGAGTTTGCTAATAAAGCTCAAGAGGAGGCACAATAATGATGATGTTTAATGTTAATTTAAACGGTGCTTATATTCAAATTCTTTAGTAAGTGGTCTCATGATACGTGATAAGTGAAGTGTTTTAAGGAAATCAATATCATTAAGGATATGTATAATGAGTGATATTTACTTGATGTATAAGGTTATGTATAATGAAGCAGCCACAAACTTGTTATCTAGCTTGACCAGTGGTAGAATTTTTTTTATCAGAATAAGCTTTGTTCAGGATCTTGCTACAAGTTATTATCTCTATGCTTTGGTAATGAATGAACTTAGCAAGCACATTTGCGAAGAGTTTTCTTAGTGAATGTTACTAGTTCGTATCACAATTTTAGTTGACGAGTGTCAAATTATAAGTTAAAACTCGAAGAGAACTTTGGATTAAGAGTTTTAGGTTAAATAGAACTAGATAGAATATGTGTAATGAGTTATAATAGGAATGGAAATGATTGATGAAATTAAAATAGATGAAAATGTTAATATTTTATCATGAAGTTGGCAAAATAAGAGTTCTTGTTTTAAGTAATTAAACTTGATTATTAATAACATAAGAGCACTCGTGAACGATGTAATGCTTGTCTGTGATGCTCGGACCTTCGTTTTGGCCGACAAACCCGTGTCGACACGACATAACACAGGTTCGGGTATGAAATACGGGTCGGACACGGCAAATTTCAACCGGATATGGCCAGAACCGGTTGAACTGCTGCTGCCACTGTTGTAGAAGAAGAAACACCAGAATGCCAGGGAAGAAGAAGTAGATGAAGGGGTGTTGTATTGAGTCTGTATTTTGTTTTAACTTTTGGCCTGGCTTTAAAACAATACTTTTTTTTAAAAAAATTTTAACCATTGCCTTTTTAAAAAAAAATAATATTATCAATTTTGAAGTATATTTACAGTTTTACAATCTTATTGGTTGTGTTTATTTATCTCTTTCTTCGAATTTTACAACCTTATTAGTTGAGCAAATTACATGATATTTATTATTTCTTAAATATGCTTTTGGTTCCTTTGATCTAGATAAAATCATTTTAGTTTAAAAAAATATCATGATTAATGTTGTTACAAAATTTTAAAAAAATTTAAATATGATATTTCTTTGGCCAAAATGATTGACAACTAATTATAAAATCAACATAAATAAATTTTTTAGAACAATTTAATAGCATTTTCTGAAATTAATATTTTTCAATACTTGACAAAATAGAAGTAATCAAATAATATTTTTGATTAATTTTAGTTTCTTCGTTTTTTAAAATGTTTATACGAAAAGCTAAAAAAAAAGAAGACGTTTTAATAAATTCCAAAACAGACTATTTTTGTTCTAAATTAAAATTTAGAAAAGAAAAACAAATAAGATAACAAATATAATTGTATAGCACAAAGAATGGTACTATATCGCGATTAAATAAATTTCTAGTTGATTTTTAAGTGACATGTTTATCTTTTAACAATTTACAAGTTAATTATTATTTAAATTTTCTTTTTACATATGAATTTTTTGGAAAAAAAAAATTGAAATTTCAAAGACGTACCTACGTATCCGTGTCCGAAATTTGGACTTTTTTTAGCCATGTCCCTGTATCCTCCATTTTAAAAAATAAAAAATTCTACATTAAATACTTACCCAATACATGTACCCGAGTCCGAGCAACATAGATGCTTGTGATTAGAAAAAGTTGGCAAAATGAACACGTGTCATACGAACACATGTTGTTTGAAAATACTTGGGAAATTACTTCTGTGGAATAACAATTGAATCAACTATGCTTTACTTATTGAGCTTTAGAAAACTAAAGTACAAATGTCAATAAGATGAATGCAACATATATAATATGTTCAAATGGATATGTAGCCATACTAGAATGGATAATATTGTAGGTTTCACCAGTTGAGGATCAATTAAAAGAAGTCGTCCTAGATAGATAGGGGATGTTTTGCGTAGTTCTAGAGAACTCCCATTAATTAGACTGAATCAATGCATTATAAGATGAAGAGGTAGATCAAAACTTAGCAAACTTGGGATGATAGTGAAAAGATTTGAATTCCTCAAACCTTTGAAAAGAGGTAGCTCTAGACCGAGTCTCTGTTGGCTAAATTTCAAAGTGCTTGTAAGTAGTGGTCTCAATGTGTTGTTTAAAAAGTAGATAAAAATTGTAGGTCTCAAGGAATGCGTGGATAAAAAAAAAGTTTAACTAGCTTCTAAACAATTATAAACTTTGCCAAACATGCACTGAATGGAGGGATGAAAAAGGATTAATGTAACCAACTGCAAATTTCATTGGGAACAAAGTTTAGCTTATTGTTGTTGCATATACTCAATTCAAAATCTTCATTGATCAAGTAGTTTATGTCACTTCAAGATTTTAGTTCTCAATTTATTACTACTTTATATATTTTATCAGCGATGGTAACATATTTTGCTATTCCAGGTTGGGATGGAGACAGAAGGGTTTGCAATTTATGATGCCATGATGCAGTTGAAGAATGAGGTAAAATTTTGTGAATCATGCCTACTCACTATCCATGTATCTATAGGGTGCTTTGTTTTGTCGGAAGTATACACAAGTTAGCATATCGAAAGAAATATTTCATATTCTCTTCTAATGTTTGAAATTTGGGTTCTTACTCCGAGCCGGGAGTGACGTTCTAAAGCTGTAAGGAATATAAGCACTAAAAATTGATAGATTGAGCATTAATTGACCATAACATGTTCTGTTAAATATGTGGAAGATAAAATTGGGAAATAATGGTTGGAGGCCGTGTTTGGGAATTTTTAGACCGTGGATGGGTGAAATAAATTGTTTCTTGATGATAGTGTTTGAATTCTTGGTAGTGTTTTGTTAGACCTTCAAAATACTGATCTTGGGAAGTGTGTCTTTTGTCATCATCCTAAATGATCACTAAAAAGAATTTCAGAAGTGAAGTCCAAAAATAAAGCAGTATTTTACACTGAATATCACGCACTCTCAATGATCCAGTTTGGCTAATATTATGAAGGATCATTGCTTTCCTAAAGCAGATTGATCTCCGAAACACAAATGTCTTGTCTAAAGATTTTAACAAATTTTTATATGTTTAAAATTTTAGATTTTACAATTTGCACGTAACCTTTTTTCTCATTTTCCCCTTCCACTATATATAGCCCTTGCTTGATCCCTGTTTTACAAAAAAAAAAAAACTCATTTTTTCTCAAAACCCATTTTTAGTCACACATTCACACAATAAAATATTTTGTACTCAAAACTTTTTCACTACTTTTTAACCACACATTTTCTAAAAAATCACTTTTCCAAAATCTATTATACCAAAAAATGGGGTTCAAACAAGGGCATAATATTACTTCAAAATTATGAAATAATATAACTGCACTATCAACTAGAACTAGATAGGTTTAGTAGCTTTTCCCCTTTTTTGAGTAATAACTATAAAAACAACATTCGTTTATAAATTTGAGGGGAAGGGGAGAGAGTGAGGCACAAATGAATAGGAGGAAATGCTGTGAGAGTTCCTTGCAAATGGTGAACTAAGGAGAAAGACTATGAAGAGAAGGAGAGAGCCGTGATGCATGCATGTGTATATGGTGTTAGTTTAAAGTGTTTTATGATGATAGAGGACACTACTTTCGAGCTTCTGCACATCCTATATAATCAGTACATGGTTGACAATTAGTTCTACAACTCACTATTGTTAACCTCATGAACAATTTTCGTACATATCATTCAATTATTTATATTTTATATAATCTTTAAGACGTCCTTGCTCTCAAATATATTTTTAACATGTATATCCAGTTAATGCAATGATCGATGATTTTGTTACTAAAGTTTCAAATATGTGAAGCTATAGAAGTTAGTGGTTACTGGTGCTATTGGGTGGTGAAAGGACTTGATTATATGAAGTTATATATCTACTGATTGGGATTGGCTATGTTTACCCATTATTTCCATTTTTGACTATTGGGGGTAACTCTTTTCTCAATCCACTAGTCATTGTTATTTAACTTATTCGAAGACGAGTAATAAGTATTTCAGTTTCGAGATATTTTTAAATTTTTGCATCTATTGGCAAAATTGCATTTTATAAAATGCTTTGCTCTTGTGGGCATGAATATAAATAGATAGCCCTGTGCCCATCTTAATACAGGCGGAGCACTCATTTGCCCCATTTAATATTATCATAATATATTTTGTCTAAGAAATTTAATTTTTTTAAATAATACTGAACATCCCCGCCCCGAACCTGAGTGAGGGGCAGGTTTCTTGCCCGCCCCACTGAGGAATTCCTGCCCCATTGTGGTCGGCGCCCTGCGGGTCTCGGTCGAACCAAGGTTTTTTGCACCTAAAGTGGCTTGTGCTGTGGCCTGTGGTCTAATTCAAGAAGGTTATTGCTTGTGTGAATAGTTGATTTGCCAAATTTTTATTAGTTTACAACTTTACATTCTCTCTTTGTATTCCGGAACTTGCCTCTTTGTCATTGGTTTTGAAAAGACGAGATTTTAATCTTTTCTTGTGTGTTTTTACATCCCTACATATTAATCTCATCTGCAGATACATACAGTTGCTGTTGGAGCCGCTATAGGCCAGGCATGTCTGTTACTTGCTGCAGGAAGCAAGGGCAAAAGGTTTATGATGCCGCATGCAAAAGGTATGTTGTAATTGACTACATCTGGGTTGAGACGGTGATTCCAGATGTCTTTTTGCCTGTTTAAACTGTTAACTTAATTCTGTTTCAGCAATGATTCAACAACCTCGAGTCCCGTCTTCTGGGTTGATGCCAGCCAGTGATGTTCTCATACGTGCAAAGGAGGTAAGTTTCTGCTCTTTCGGTGGCTCTCCTTTTCAATTTGGAAGGATGATTCTTGATTATTGCGGTATAAACTCCTTGATAGAGTACACGCGTAGCGTCTGCCCTTCTTTTACGGATTGATTCACCCTCTGGTTGGATGAATCCTCTATATAATATTATTGTGTAATATCATCCACACCATATTCTCTATATGCTAACATAAAAAAGAGAGTATATTGTGAAAATATCCTCTATATAGATGCTGGTTCTAGGCAAGCAATAACATGAAAACCCCCATCTGACAAACCAACACTCACTTGTGTAGACCCCCCTCCCCCCATCCACCACTCACACTCAGCGAGAGATGTCGCAGAAAGAGTTCTGTGAAATCTGGAATTGAAGTTGAGATGAATATATTACTGCACTTAAACCTTTATTTTTGGGGATCTTGACTGAATTCTTTTACAGGTGATAATAAACAGAGACATTCTTGTTGAACTTCTATCCAAGCACACCGGAAATGTGAGACTGACAAATCAAAAATATTTTCATCGTGTTTTCTGGTATATGTAGCAGAAATGAACACACATTGTTTTGTTTCATATTTGACCAGTCCTTGGAGACTGTAGCTGACGTGATGAGGAGACCATTTTATATGGATTCAACAAGAGCTAAAGAATTTGGAGTCATTGATAAGGTAGGTTATTGCCAATTCTGCTACAGAATATTTATGTCCCTTCCTTCTCACCCTGGCCTAACAGACCGATATCATATTTTGGGATTCAGATACTTTGGCGTGGTCAGGAAAAGATTATGGCAGAGGCTGCCCCGCCAGAGGAATGGGACAAGAATGCCGGGATTAAAGCCCTTGATGCAATTTAAGTTTCTTCTGGAAGGATTGTGCGGTAAATTTTTCCTTTTAATGCAAAATTGATTTGTAAGTTCAGGTAACTTAGATTGGTAAATTTCTTACTTTCACTCCCTTCTAAAATATCCCCAGTTACTATTACAGATGAACATTTGTTTTGTGCAGGGCTGAAAATACTTGAAAATTGAACCTAAAACAGCAGGACAAATATTTATTATTTGATTTTATTAACATTGGATGCTGTCTTTTGGTGCAGGTATATCAGCTAGGGAAAAAGTTTGTAATCGTTATAATTTGTTCAAATTCTATATTCAAGAGCTGAGATTCGATTGCACGAGGAAGGCAATGAAACTTTGCTGGAAGATTGGTCATATAGAAATATCAATATCGTTGTATCATAATTATCATCCATCACAGAGAGCTTCTCGAGTAGACCATACTACGTAGTTTTGTGGAAGCAATTGTAGTTCTACAATGAGAAGCAGAGATAGTGATAGCCTGTATCTGAGACTTCGAGTAGTTGTACTCATCTATTTGAATCTTTTCAAGGGTGAAGACTTTGAATTAATTGCTTGTTGGGAATGACTCATTGGGAAAAATAAAACAATGTTGATTTGCTTGTTTTAAATTCGAGATGGTTTCGGGTACAAGACCTAGGGATGGCAAAAAAGCTCGCCGGCTCGGGCTCGGGTCGAGCCCCATTTTGGGACGTTGGCTCGAGCCGGGCTCGGCTCGGGCTTTTTTTCGGCCCGTGACTAAATAATATATAAAAAAAAAATTTTTAAATTTTTTAAATTTAAATGTATTTTTTTATATATTAATATTTTTTTATTATTTATAACAC
>CAIGRP010086872.1:0-14469 GCA_903798385.1 Fraxinus cuspidata | reverse complement strand
AGGTCTTTCATGAGCATAATACTCATATGTGTATTGCATCTTTTGATGATATGCTAGTTTAGTGGAAGTTTGTATTTGGATGTTGTCTATTTTAGACACATTTTTTTCCATGGATATTTGATTTATTTCAGAAATAAAGTATTCAGTTTAATTCCACTATGATTAAAGTTTATGGTTGATCTCATTAAAGGATAAGGTATGACCAGTTGGAAATAGACATGTTTGGATCATATTACATGTAATTTTCATACTACACATCTACATTTGATCTTGTCATTTGATAGTATTGATGTACATGACCATTGAGGATTTAGTTATGATATTTGTAATGAAGATCGGTTTGATCCTATATTGATATAATCAATAGACGAGATTGTTCGGAGATATTTTTGGTTATGATAGCAAAAGTTTTGAGCTCATAAGGTTATACACATTTATAAGGTAACATATGTAACCCAAGTGGGATATTGCTGGAAAATTATTTAATTTGTCATGTAGGCCGACATATGTAATTAATTGTACAAATGCTATCTTAAAGTTAAGCCCAAAATTAAAGTGATCTAATAAATAATTAAGTAATTGGGTTTTGAGCATCTAAATAAAGTGTGTGCCAGATTATATGTGTAGAGACCGGATCCATTAGGGTCTGCATTTGAAGATGGGCCAATACATATGGAGACTATATATAGGGTTATGATCCCCCAATTCATATGGGAAATTCTCATTCTTTGTGCCATCACATCAACACAAGAATACAAGATAAATATATTGAAGATGAAGATCAATAAACACACAATCAAGAATAAAAAAAAAAGATTTAAAGCTAGTAAATTGAAGAACAAAATATCAAGATTCATTACTCAAGTTACAATTCAATATATTGAGGTTTGTTCCGCGTTAATTGAATTTCTTGGTGATTTGACATGAAGATCTTGACAAATTTATAAAATTTAAATTTCATGAAAATTTCAACACAAATACCATAGCACAAGCTAGAAACACAACAATTGAAGAAACCTTAATTCTAGAAATTGCCAGTGCACAAACAAAACCAAATAGATACACAAAGACATACTTTTTGTCATCAGTTCCAAGGGAATTCAGAAAACTGTGAAATTGATTAGACTCGCAAGAATGCAGTGAGTCACCACTTTGCTGAAAATCGTCCCAACCACCACTACTCCGCGAGCCAGACGACGTGGTAGAGCAAAAAGTTGTCTTGAAGCTATTAGTGAATTAGGTTGTGAAGAGAAAATTTGAGGGTCGGAATTGCGGGATGGATTTTGTGGAAGTTAGAGTTTGAATTTCCGAATTGAGTAAACAACTAATGTAACATTGATTATCACTAACTTAGGTGACGCACATTAACTGCTGAAATTCTTCAACTAATTGTCTGGTTTGATTCTGTTTCTACGACAAGATGGCATTTTTGTAAGTAATTATACTTAATTTGATTTCAATCCGTAACTCCGTCTAATTCATTCCTTAGAATGACCAGAATTGATAACATAACCATCAAAAGCCAATAATTATCGTTTATTTCAGTAAAGATGTACATATTCTATGTTAGAAACTAGTGATTAGTGATCACTATCATTTACCCATGGTCAAGTCTCATGGAATTATCTTCATTGAAATATAGTTATACGATGAAATCAAATTAAAGTGGAGTTATCTGACTAAAATCAATCAAATTGTAATCACTCACTATGCAAAAAAGTTTTAACATCCATTTGTTCCCATTCTAAATCATAAAGTGCAAATTATGGTAGTGTATTTAACAACGGGTAAAAAAATCTCATTGTGATCAATTCCAGGTTTTTGAATGAAGCCTTTTACTACTAATTTGGCATTAAACTTAAGAGACTGTTTTAAAGAATTACCCTCCTTTACACTATAAATGCATTTACTGTCAACTAAGGATTTATTTCCAGGTTTAGGGACCAAGGTTTTGTTATTTGAAAAAGATCTCATTGTCCTCTATAGCAGTTTGCCAATTTTTTGATTAAGTGACAGTTCACATCGTCTTCATAAGATTTACGTTCTTTAAAGGCCAAGTCTTGATATGATATGAATTATTAGGACAGCAAAGGAAATATAGTTTCATAACCTAGTAGGTTATCTTATTTCTCTTCTAGTCCTATCCCTGGTTGATTGATAGTCTTCTAGGGGATTACCTCTAACGTCACTTTCCACTTGAACATTATTTTCTACGTTCTCACCAGACTCAAAAGCATTTTCTGCTTCATTCTCAACCTAATTCTCTTTAGTGAGTTCAGGTGAGAACCCAAGCTCCACCTGCAGCTTTGGTCATATTCATTTCTCCTCTTATAGAAACTTCATCCAAGGTTTCCTTATTTTTACAAGGTATATCAGACTCATTAAATGTTACATCTTCTCTAGTAATCATTTTAAAACCTCTAGGCTCTTTAGCCCATAACTTGTACCCTTTAGCCCCTTAAGGATACCCCAAAAACACACATTTCTGGGATCTAGACCCAAACTTACCAACATTTTGATGAGAGTAAAACAGTACAATCAAAAGTTTTTAGATGTGTATAATCAAGTGTTTTACCAGATCATACATCCTCAGGAATCTTGTCATCTAAAGAACTTGAAGGGGTCCTATTTATTATATAGGTAGTTGTCATAACAGCTTTACCCACAAAATATTGGGAACTTCAGAAATAACCATCATACATTTCACTTTGTCTATAATGGTTTTATTCATTCTCTCAATAACTTCATTTTATTGAGGGGGTATAAAATACAATTTTATGTCTAAGAATCCCATTAAATTTGCAAAATGGATTAAATTCTGCATTGCAAAATTTTATACCATTATCAATTCCTAGAATTTTAATCTTTTTGTCAATTTAATTTTTAATCAAGGTTTTTCAAATTTTGAATTTTTCAAAAGTGTCAAATTTTTGTTTTAACAGAAATATCCAAACATTTCTTGAAAAAACATCAATCAAAGATAGAAATCATTTATTTCCACCCTGAGTGACAATGGATGAAAGGCCTCACAAGTCAGAATGTATGATTCCAAAACGTACAGTCTTATTTTTTCTAGTACTAAAATAAAGTTGGTCTTGTTTGCCTAGTGCAATATTCACATAAGGTGCTTTGATAATTATATCTTTTTCAAATACCCCCTTTTTACTCATGATTTGTAATCCTTTTTTCATTTGCACGTGTAAACCTATTGTGCCACTTTAAAGTAGCATCAATCAAAGCACTAGAGATTTTGGTTTAAAACAACATTAGTTGTAGTGACATAGATACTATTTATTTTGGTATCCTTGAAAATGAAAATTAACCCTTTAATCACTTTTAAATAGTCATTTCCAATCATTCCTTGCAGCCTTGGAGGACTATGTCATTTAGATTACCCAAAGAAATTAAATTTCTATTTAAATTAGGGACGAATCTTACCCTTTTAAAGGTATACATGTATCCATTAACAAATTTTAAAGTCACAATACCTATCCCCACAACCTTAAAAGCAACATTATTGCCCTTCACAACTCCATCATTTATATCCTTATAGTCCTCAAACCAATGTTTCCTAAAGGTCGTGTGAGATGTACATCCTAAATCCAAGATCCATTCTTGGCACCGATCATTGTTATCTGCATAATTTGCAGTAATTAGATCAAAAGATGACTCTATAACCACATAGACATCCACAATATTAGTCTCTAGGGGAAACTTCCCTCGTCCATATTCTTTTCTTTCTGTTCATTTTTCTTATAAAAATCTTTTATAAAAAGTCCAGTCTTCTCACATCCATAACACTTTTTATTTCTAGTTTTGGATTTAGACCTAGACCTCCCATTTCCCTTTTAAAAAAAAAAAAAATTACTATATCTTGGATATTCTAATTTTCCTGCTTACTAACGTGCCTATTTTGTGATCTCCCTCTCACATATAAGCTCTTAGAACCCTTTACATGTTTTTCAGATTTAAGTTCTATTTTTTTACACCTTAAAAATTTATGACAACATCAGAAGTCAAGATATCCCTTTACATCTCTGTATGCCTTAGGTATGGCATTCAAGAGTACAGCTGCCTTGTATTCCTCAGACACTTCATTACCAGTATTAGCGATATCTTGTACTAACTTATTTAAGGTGAAGATTATCATCGAAGTCATTAGAGGAGTCTATTTTAAAACTAAAACATATTTCTAAGACGAACAATTTATTAGGCAAAGATTTAACCAAATAAAGTTTTACCAGTTTATCTCACAAGGCCTTAGTATTGTCAAGTATTTCTATTTTTCTTAACATTTGATTAGACAAATACAAAATAACAAAGGTATAGACAAGTTCATAAGTTTCATTTCTTTGATCAACAGTCATAGTCTCAAGAAATTCTTGTGTGCCTTAGAAACTTTCTGTTGAACAAGGACTCCCCTCATTTTTTGTTACCAAATGCGGAAATTCCATTTTCCATTAAAAATTCTAAGTTCATACATGGTAATTGTCATTTGAAGTTTTTAATTTAACACAAGAAAATTTTGGAGTTCAGTGTTCAACAAAAAATTGAGAGTACAAAATAATTTTGACAACACAAAGAGTCATGATATATAAAGTACAACCAGGTTCAAGAAACACAATATACAAAATAATGTTCAACACTAATAACAGTGTGATATTTTTCAAGTTCCAAATGTTCAAATTCACCGGAATTTCGTGAAGATCATGTCAAGGCTCAATTTGAACAAAAGAACAAGAAGATGAAAGAATTAAGAATGAATGTATTTCAGAGGTCAACTAACACATTCAACCGAGTTAATCACAATAAAAGTAATCGAACACATGCATGAAATATTAGTTTCTATAAGAAACTTCGAACAAATATACAAACGTAACATACAACACTAGAAAATTTGGGTTCAGGGAAGAAGAGACTCAAACCAGAGTGGTGATATGGAGTTTTGACCACCAGAATCAAGAAACCATAACAAGAAACCCAAAATAGTTGAGGATCATAACCTTTTCTTTCAAGATTCAAACAGACAAACAATATTTGTTCGATTGCTACCAAGAAATATCCACTAGGATGTAAGATCCGTCAACAACAAGATCTAGGGTTCCATCAAAAGTTAGATCGTAATTGTGAAAAATAATTTGTCTCAAACAATACCATGATAGAAGGAATAGAATCAGCCACCAATGGCTCCGATACCACTATTAGAACAAGAAATCGAATTTACACAAAGTTTTAATCACAGATTTACAACTCAAATAACCACGGGTATCAACAATCTATGGCTCAGGACATTGTACCCTCCTGTACAAACTCGAAAACCTCAAACCCAAACCCTTAATAAGTCAGTCAATACTACTTCTAAGGACCAAAAGGCATCACACTGAAACTATACATACTCTTCTCACTCAAGAATTATAGAGACTCATGAATCACTCAGAAATATCAAAAGAAAGTATCCAACTAAAAGTTGGAGATGACGTAGAGAAGACAAGGAAAGGAAAAGACTCAGAGAGAATTCCAAAAGATACTTCAGAAATCTGACGACACAAGTAAATTAGGGAAACCCACCAAGGCCTTTTTATATTCCACACTTCTACCGTTGATCTCAGCGGGCGATCAACAATCCAGAGCAACAAACGACTTTGTCATTAATGGGACAACTAAAGTCGCTTCTCTAAATGCATTTATAACCATATATTGGGTTTGGGTTTGGGTTTGGGTTTGGGTTTGGGCTCCTTAATTTGAATTAACTGGTGATGGATCAACAGTGAAATTGGGCCAAGCCCAAGTTATTTTCGTAGCCCAAATGGACGGTTTGGCATACTGCCCAACAATATTATATATTAGATTTGAAGTTAATAAAGAAAATACACTTCCATGTATTGGAGTGAATGTATTTGACAACAGTTAATGTTGATGAAGAGGATTACGAATTTATTTACAAGTGCTAGCCCCTGGATTTTATACTTCCTTAAAACATCTATAGAAATTTTATAATTCATATTATTTGTACGGACCCAAGGCTCACACATAGGAACGACTCTTTGCTGTGGGCTCATTTGGCATAACTTTTATTTTTACTTTCTGTAAAAGAATTTTTGGAAAAAACTACTTCAATTTTTCTTTGAAAATTAATTTTTAAAAGCAATTTCTATTCTAGAAGTGCTTTTAAAAGAAGGCATATTAGACTAACGTCATCTAAAAGTTATTTTAACTAGAGCAAGCACTTTTATAAAATTAGTTAAGCAGATCCAAAAGCTGTTTTTGGCTCTCAAAATCTCATTTTGACTTTTCAAAAGCCATTCCATAAGGGTCTTACCTATGATGGTTCACGGGCTTTTTTCCTTTTCCCGTTTCTACTCACTCGTAGAGGCCCGGACCCCAGCAAGAAGGCAGGAGTCGAACAAATGTCTCACCAATTGACATGAATTTTGTTAATCCGATATGAGTAGGGACCTACACCCCCTGGCCAGAGCTTTTTGGGATTAGGCCGCTGAGCTTACGTGCAAACATATATTCTCCAATTACATATTTAGAGCACAATAATTCTGCTTAATTTACGTTAATATCCACCTTTAATGTAATTCCACAAGCACGCCTAGTATGTTTGGTACTAAAATGCATTTTGATGTGTTTTTAGTTTAAAAAGACAGTTATAATTTATTATTATTTTTTTACTAATTTTGCATTTGTTACAAAATAAATTTACGTAACTCAATTTCATACTTAGAAAAAAAACACGTTTGGTAACAGTTGGTAAACAATGAAAATTATTCTATATATGTTATTAGGCTTTCCCGTGGTAATTATCTGATCATACGGTTTTAAAACCACTATTAATTGATACACAAATAAAATTTTTAAAAATATTTTTGTTAGATTTGAAAAATCCTATACCTGGATTTCACAAATCCAACCTATAAATCAAGGAGAAATTCATCCTAATTTTCTCTAAATCAATGGCGTTTAATACCTTCCTCCATTTTACTATCTTCACTCTCATTGTGCTTGCCATGTTCACTCCTCATGAAGGTAAACCATTTTTATCCTTTCTAGTTTATTCATATTTTTTCCTTTTTTTTTTCCGTCCTCGTAAACATAATTTTATAGTCTATAATTGATACAATAGATTTCCCTTGTTTGGCGGGGACTATTTCCCAACAAAGAGTTTTGAATAGTGTTTTTTAGAAGGGTGGTTAAAAAGTAAGAATAAATTCTGAGTTTACGTGCAGAATATTTTATTACGTGGTTGTGTGGTTGAATATAAGTATGTAAAAAAAAAAAAAAGAGTTTCAAAAGTATGACCGTCAAGCGGGAGGTAATAAACACGTGATATGATGATTTTTTTTTTTTAAATGAGCAGGTGGAAATGACGAAAATGGCGTGGGAGGTGATGTGAAACTAAATCTTGGTGGTTGTGAGGAAAAGAGATGCAGTCCAATACCAGTATGCTGGTGTTGCTCCAGATTTCCTCCTGTCAAATATCCTCAATGTTATCTTACTGAGGAACTGTGTAAAATTAAATGCATTCCTTACACTCATCCACCCGTGCAACATCGTGCGCCATCTTTGCCGTGAATTTTCTATCTTTCAGTCTTTTTATATGCCATGTGCATTGTGCACTAAGAACGTCTATGACTAAATTGGAAAAAGAAATAAAAGTTATGCTTATGTATAGTTTTTCTTTCTGTTATATATGATTTTGAAAATTACGTTTTTTTACTAATAAATTTATTGTTCACTTGGTTTCATTAAAAAACTTCTTATTGTTCAGTTTCTAAAGTAATTTTTATACTACGCTCTAAATAATTTTATTTTTAATAAATTCTCAATTTTAAAGCTGACAAAATATTTATCGAGAATGGACGCATAAATTAATCATCGAAATTAGGAATAAAATATGCTGTTCGTCTCCAACTTATGGTTGAGGTTTTCATGTTTTTGCCATTTAAATTATTTTGATAGTGTAATTCTCCTAGCTATAAGATAAATGCTAAGTGCTGTCTCATTTAAGCAACTTATTGAAACTCAACACTCTTGATTAATTTGCAACTCCACAACACAAATTTTTTATTTTTTAATTGCATCACATTTTAATTACAAATGAAAATCCTCAATTTCATTTAATTTTGCACTTATATCTCTAACTTTGTTATTATTTTTTTAATCTTTAAATGCCAATTAAGTAACATGTCTTGTTTCTAATAACGATTTTTGTTCAAATATTATATTGATGTGGGAAAATATTTTGTCACGCTTATGTATTGTTATTTATTTGCTATACGAAGAGTAAATAATTGTTTTTATTTCATCCTAATGATTTTTTTTTTTTGGCCAGTATCAAGATCAAGATGTTTTAATTAAAATAATGTTGAAACAAAAATAAGATTAAAAAAGTTGAAAATATAAGAGTAAAAATAAGCAAAAATTAAGAAGTTTCATTGTAATTATAATGTGGTGTAGTTATAAAAATTGCAGTGTAAATATTTACCAATTCAGAAATTGAACAAATTGACAAAATTGTTTTTTCACATTTTCTCTTTGTGCAGTTTTTTTACCTCTGCCTTCTCTTTTCTTTTTCTTCCTTTTTTTTTACTTATATTAAGTGGGCATAAAAAACCTTTCGAGGAAAATCTCTTCAGGGAAATAATTTCTTTTGAATGGAAAATAAACAAAATTTGTCCTTAGGGACCAATACCTCACCTAAAAACAGTAAAATAACTTTTTGAGACATTGTTAGAATTTTTTTAAAAGCGAGATATTCTTTATTTAAAGAGTCATATCTTAAAATCAAACTCTAAAAGGATCTTTATTTATTTATTTTTTAAATAGAGAGTGAGTTAAGCTCTACATATTTAGAGTATCTCCAAGAAACTCTCAATATTTAAATTTTAAAGAGCATATTTTGCAATTTAGAGAGTAAAAAACTGTAAATACTTCAACAGCCTCTTTATTTTTAACACTTAATTTTATTACTCTCAATATATATTTATTATTTTTTTCTATTTTTTCTTTTCACCAACTTCCCTCCATATTATATTAAATTCCTCCATTTTGTTTTGTATATACTATTTAATTGGGTCAATATAAAGCTTTGAAAAATGGAATATGTTAAATGTATTTAATTATAAAAAGAATGTTTGAATCTCCAAATTTAAAAAGTCAAACTCACTCCCTATTTTAAAATGTTAATTTGAATAGTTTTTTGGAATATAACTTTAAGAACCGACTCTTTAAAATAAAAATCACCCAATGACTCATTCAATCTAATTGGATTGAGGCCTATCATTGGAGTGGCCCATCGCCTTACACAATTTGCCATCAAAGGAAAAACTATCGTCCTAGTTTGGTGACCACCTCACTTTTAAAGAGCCTCTTTGAGTATTTTCATAAGGCTCTTTATTTATGAAGAGTATCTTATTCATTGTAGAGATCATTATTAAATTTGGAGAGTCAAATTTTTTTATGCAGTCCAACAATACTCTATATTTTGACTCTACATGATTTTTTTTCTCAAGAAATATTTATTGATTTCTCTTTATATTTTATTTAACACTCTACATGATTTTGTTTTTCTTAAGAAATATTTATTGATTTCTCTTTATATTTATTTAACATAATTTTTCATATTTAATGTAATTTAAATAGTTTCAAAAGCAGAGTATTGTGTTTTGTGATTTATATTCAATAATTGAATAATGTTACTCATAATAGTATAACAAGACAATTTATTGCATTAGAGAGAGAAGAACAATACATGGCCAGAGAGACAAGAACTTGGTGCAACCATCAATTGTTAAAGAGAGACATTGTAGAGCACATGTTCTGCATGAAATGTTAAGCCCATGTTTGATTTGAATTAAAATCCAATTAAAATTTTAAGTAAAAATCAATCATTAATTTTAACCACACATTTCATGTGATCCACAACTTTTCAACCACACATTTCATCGATTATCAATATCTACTAAAAGTTATAATTTAATATCTGCCAAACATGGGCTAAGTATTTTAAATTTTGGTATAGGGAGTCAAGAGAGTGAAAAATATTGTATTGTGAGATTTTATCAATTAATAAAATATTCTTTATTTAGTGAGTTTTTTTTCCCAAACAAATGGTATCAGAGTTCATAGTTCAAGCTCTTAGATGTTGTTATGAAGATGATGACAAGTGCAAAATTTAAGGTTGATCTATTTGACGGGGACATTATATGGTAGGAGTATCATCTAAGATATTCTCATGCAATCAAGACTTTACAAGGCGTTCTGGGAATAAGAACGAAATATGTAGAGTGGGAAAAATCAAAAGCAAAGACAATTATATCATATTAACATATCATGTGGAGACCAACTTGATATAAATTGAAATATCAAGGGCTTGGATTACAATTATAATCAGTGTGACCAAGTCTATTTTCATTGTGACTGATTGTGACCAAATTTATGTTAACTGTGACTTAGTTATATATAGGCACAAATTAGACTGAAATGTTCATGGGCAATCACACTGAAGACAAATTTAGTCACAATTAGTCACTGATAACACAAGTCAATGAATGTAATATTTATGGTCATAAATTTGAGTGGAAGGTGGCATTGGTGGTGCATTGGAAGTGACGGTGGTGGTGATTGGTACTAGATTGTGGTGCTGGTCTACGGTGTGCGCATATTTATTTGGGAAGACATTATATGATCATGTATTTATTGTGACTAGTTGTGACCATATATGTGTCAATTACGACCTTTGTGACTTGGTCACATACCATCACATTTAAAATTGACCTAGTCACAGACAGTCACTTTGAAGATAAAGTTAGTGACAATGAGTAACATATAACATAGGTTAGTGACTAGTTACAGTTACAAATTAGGTGGTCACATTGAAAAAATATTTGGTCACCGTTAGTCATATATAACACATGTACGGTTACAAACAATAAATGTGGTCACATAAAACATTGTTAGTCTGTGAGTGAGGTGTGATTTGAGAAAAGTATTTTAGAATTTTTGGAAAATTTCTACAAGGTATGGGTGGGCTTGGGCGTGGTTTCATGTGTGGTCGGGTGTAATATCCAAAAAATGTTTTCAATTGCTAAAAATTTTCTAGGGTATGGGGATGGGATAGGGTAAGAGTCGGTGGGGTAGTTTCGGGGTGAGGTGCAATCTTCGAAATAGGTTTTCAATTTCTGAATTTTTTTACATGAGGTAGTGGAGGGGGTCAGTAAATGGTGGTAGATGGCCGATTGACCCGACCACTTTTCCACAATGGCCTTTGACCAAATTTAAGTACTAAAATTTAAAGAAATGATAATACCCAGTTTACCTCAATTTTGAACACTAATAATTTGAAAATCTTATTGTTTCTTGTTCCTTCAATATTTATCCATCTTCTCCATCTTCATCTCCATCTACATCTCCATCTTTAAGGTTTCTCCATTTTTTTGCTTAATATTGATGGATAATGTGTTTTTAGTTTTAATTTTCAAATATTTAAGTAAAAAATTCTTTTATTATGTTGAAAAAAATTCAAATTTGTGAAGAAATAACAGCAAATCTATTATATATTAACTAGATTTGGGAGGTTAGGGATTCGAGGTCCTGGTGGTTCGGGGGGTCCAAGTGGTCCGAGGTCAGAGAAGAGAAATCCCGCTTTTTAATTTTGAAATAAAGGGTATGTTACATTTTAATGTCAAAAAGGCCATTGTGGTAAATAATTATTAAGTTAGGTCTATGTGTTGAATATGGTATTTGATGTGGCCATTTCAAAAGCGCGACCCATGTTTTTATATCTCAAATATCACTGTACTAAAATTAATACATTTAACTACCATATTTTACTCCATTCACGATCCAATCCCATTAGTAGCTCCTAGATCCCATTTCTCTCTTCCATAGGTTGAAATCCTAAAATTCTTATCATTTTCTATTCTTCCATCTCGCGACTTATGGAGAATTAGTCACCACTTCGGGAAGAAAAAAATAGTGCAACACTATGAATCCCAAGTAAATGAATCTATAATTCTTTTGAATTTTCTTCTATATGTAACGTAGAAGAACCCCACATCATATTATCATTTCATATTTTGTTTCAATTCCTATTATAAACTGTTATATAACTATCCAAGATATAGGCTGAAGAAACTTCACGATACATTTGGTTTTACAATAAAATGAGTTCTTGACGGAGAAGAGATATTGAGGAAAGAGGGAAAGAGGTTAGAGAGGGACAGTGGTCGACGAAGAGAATAGTTGGAATTATACTTTTGGGAAACATAAGGGCATGACTACAGGACAAACCAAAATTACTCGTGGGCAAATCCTTGAGTAAAATGAGATAATGATGCCGCCAACTTTGTCTATTGATGTATTTCTGTCGTTGACTGGTTACTGAGTTATACACAATTGAGTCTTGTTTAGAATGATGTTTTGTAATTATCTATTTGGTGTTGCATTCAATCACAATCAAGGACTATTCTCAATGATACAAACTAATGCTCTTTGTTGGATATGTGCTGCCTCTCTATTCTAATATTTGAGCCTCTCTAATTTTGCCTTGGACTGATGTCTGCTACTTGGGCCAACCGGTTTGCTGTTTAAATGGTGTAATCTTTGGCCTTACACTTGGTACATTTTGGACCATTGGATTAAGTCATTGAAGAGTTGATTTCATCTTCTGGACACTTCATTTGGCTTGTGTGAATTTTACATTCTAGGGTTTTCTCTCCTTTGTTCTCTCTCGATAGGTTTTCTCTCTAGTTTCTGATTCTTGAGATCTTGAGTTGTGATATTTGTAATAATTTAGTGATATTCTTGAGTATATTGTGTATATACTAGTGTAGTAGAGTGAAAACTTGTATATGAGAGGCTAGAGAGAATATTGAAGAAATCGAAATACATTTGTAAATCTGAACTTTGTGTTTTCCTTAGTGGATTCGAGCTTAATCTACAAGGTAGATGCTCAACGGGTGAGTAGGCTAATTTAGCTGAACATCCGGTTTCCAAAAGGGGCAAAAAAATTTTTGTGTTCTTTTTTCGAGCTTAATCTACAAGGTAGATACTCAACGAGTGAGTAGACTAATCTTAGCTGAACATCCGAGCTCCAAACGAGGCGAAAAATTCTTTGTGTTCTTTTTATAATTCTGCAATTTTATATTTCTGTGATTATTGATACAAATTCGTGATTCTGGACCAACAAGTGGTATCAAAGCTTCCTTTTATAGGGATTAGGGTTTTTTTTTTGTCAAAATCGCTTTTGCATAGCTACATGTTTTTTCAAAAATTCTTGATTAAAATTGTGATTTTCTGAAACTGTGTGTTTTATTTGCTCCTCGATCCAATTCTTGATTGGATTCCTTTTCCGAAAAACCTTTGATCCGTGTGACTAGCTGCAAGGTTTCCTTGATGTGTTTTTCTATGTGAAAAATGTTTTTGGGAGTTCTAGCTTCTTGAGATCTTGTTCCTCTTGTATATCCCTTAGTATTTTTGTTGTAACTCGTCACCGAGTTGAGGTTCTGTGTGAACTCGATCTGAGTTACTGTGAGTTGAGCCGACTCACTTCGATTCTTGCTAAGTTATCCTGACTCTTTGCTGATCACACTGAGTTTCTGTAACTCGTTGGTTCTTGGTATTCAATTGTGGCAATTTGAACCGGTTTTGGTATTTTCTCATACTTCTTCTTCTCTGAAACTTTGAGGTTTTTTGCTTTGGTATAATTCTCTTAACTCTACTTATTTCTTTCTTCAAATTATTCATTGCATTATTTGTTTTTGGCTTGGTTATTAAGGTAATTGGCTCTCATTTACTTCCCTTTGTCCAAGATCTCACTGAGGATCTGGGAATCTGAGGGAGTAAAAAATCAAAAAGGTCATCACTCTTTAAACATGCCAAATTGACAATTTTATGTAAATATTTGCTTGCTGATCATATTACTAGTTCTGTTGTTACACTCTGTTACAATATATATATATATATTGTTGCAATGTGTGTGAACATAAACTTGGATATTTTCTTGTGAATTTTGTTTGTGATCATGACTACTACACATAAGTTTGATGTAGAGGTTTGGAGAGGGACTGGGGGCTTTAGTATATGGCGTCAAAAAATGAGAGCTCTGTTGTTACAATAGAGATGTGTTGTTGCTATTGATGGTACTTGGCCTGCTGAGTTTAGTGTTTATAGGAGACAAGAGTTAGATGAGATTGCCTTGAGTTCTACATTTCTTCATTTATCTGATAATGTAATTAGAAAGAATGGAGAAACTAAAAATACATAGAGTCTTTGGGCTAAGCTTGAATATCTATATCTAACCAAATCCATGCCAAACAAATGCTATCTGCTTAGACAATTCTATAACTTCATATTTGATTCCTCCTCAAACTTAGAAGACAATATTGATGAATTCTCAAAATTGGTACAAGAAATAACAGATTGTGATGAAGAACTATCTAAGGATCAACAAGTTGTTGCTCT
>CAIGRP010086870.1:0-14260 GCA_903798385.1 Fraxinus cuspidata | reverse complement strand
TGGATTACATTGATCCACCTCACAACTATTAAATTCAATCCGACGTTTACATCAACATATCTTTCAAGTAAATTTGATTCTAATTTGCAGAAAAGCAGCAGTCTATCTGTCACATTCATGCAGTTGAACTTTTTCTTTCTCAGTCTGCATCTATTGTGTAGCAGCGTTTTGTTACGGGGATAAAGAGAAGAAAATCACTGTTTTTTGATTGATATCAATAACCCTGTCAACTTTACAGCTTCTACATAAAGAAATACGTGAAAGAAAATGGAAAAGAAAGTGTTCGTGTTTTTCTCATGCCGATTTATGTTTTCATAAATATGGAATTTCTTGTATCCACATACTGAATCTGTGTGTCACCTCTCTGGGTCCTTTATCAGCAAACACAGCCTTGGAGGTAAATTTATCTCTATCCGTGTTAAGATTTGGGGTTTCATTTTAAAATATCAACATTCTTAAGAATGATTGCTCAAAATCATATAAATTGTTCTATATTTTCATAGTTATTTGATGCGAGATTTTATCCCTTAACACGTCCTCGCAAGATAATGGCTCATTTGAGCCAGAGACAGATCCGGGACCAGACTATAAGCCTTACTAATACGTAGAAAAAAATTAATTTACAAATAAAAAAAATTTTACAAGATTTTTTTTTTTTTGGTACTACAAAAAGGGGGCCAAGGATCCCCTAAAACCATCTCTCGTTTGAACATATTAATTTTCAAATTTGTGTGCTCAATTTTTTTGAGACTAAATAAGATCGAATTGCTCGTCGGAGTTTAATGAGCTCTGATACTATGTTAAGATTTGAGTTATATATTAAAAGGTCAATCTTGTTAAGATGAGTTGGCCAAATTCTTATAAATTGATCTATGTTTTCATATTTATTCGATGTGTGATTTTATCCTTTATCGGAGCTTTAACATTCTCGTTTTTGCAAGGAACTATGAGAATATTGAATCATATCACGCTTTGATTAATTTATTTGTAACCATTATGCAGTTTGCCGTTATTTTCTTCAATGTCTGACAGTCAGTAAAAGGTACTTCGTTTTTCTTGGCATTTAGCAGTTTCCACAGCTCAAATATATGGATGCAAAACTCAAGATACAATTACATGTAAGTGAATATCGTCACGGCCATTGGTCTTATCAGACAATTTGATAGCATGTTATTAGATTATAGCATGATCTATATTCAATTAGATGAAGATGAGAGAATTGTATTGCAGTATCAAAATGAACAACATTTGCAACTATTTACATTTTCTATCGAGAATGAACTTAACTTGGTGTCATCCAACAGGGTTTTGAGATTGAGAGCAGAATCTGTTGAGTAATCTAAGAAGAGCATCAGCCTTTCGTCGAGCTTTTAATGAGCCATCAGCAGCCAAGCTTTGGAGAGAAGGAATGCTGCGTGGATTCATTAACAGTCTTCGTGCAACCTCTTCTCCACCATCCTTGCAAAGCCCAAGGAGTAAGGTTATTGAGTTCTCCTTTCCTTTAGGAGATCCAAATCTCAGAAGGTCTATAAGAAGGGGCACCAGGACTCGGCTCTTCCTTATTTCTTCTAGTCCATGAGTGCAACCCAAGAGAAGGGCAAGCACAGCTAGGGCATCGTCAGTGATTCCAGCCTTACCATCTGTCAATAGGTTAATAAGCAAGGGAACTGCTCCTGAATGAACGGCCATTGTCCTATTAACATTATAAACCGCAAGGTTAAGAAGTGCCGTTGCAGCATCCCTTTTACCAGATGTCGTACCTTCTCCTAGAAGACCAACCAAAGCTGGAATAGCTCTAGGATGGGCACCAATAACTACCTTGTAGTCATCTATTATAGACAGGCTAAAAATTGCTGCTGCAGCATTTTCTTTTGCCTCCATCGTCTTTCCTGATTGTAAGACATTAATTATGTTCTCAATTGCACCAGCTGCCATAATTAAGATCTTATTGTTCTCATGTATGGAAAGGTTGAGCAAGGCAGTGACCGCATTTTCCTGGATTCTGGGGTCAGTAGCATCGAGCAACGTCACAAGAAATGGAATTGCTCCTGCCTCAGCAATGATCCTGCGATTATCCATACCAGTTTTTGCTAGTAATCGGAGCTCATATGCTGCCTGCCTTTGGATATCTGGTGCTCCGGTAGCTAGTTTGCCGACTAAAAATTCTGCTGTCATTTTGACAGCATCTACAGCAGCTTTAGTGGCAGAAATATGGTCGATGGCATTTTCACACGATCTTCTCTTACTGGTGCTTCCTTCCAGCTCTGAGGCAGAGGTAGATTCCACCATTGGGATGTTGTTCTCCTGGCACCATTGATGAATTAAGCTTTTCAATGCATAGTTTGGAATGAGAGCCATATGAATTAGCCTTTGCCCACTTTTGGGACAGGTATGATGTCCTGAATTGATCCACTGGGCTATGGAATTCCGATCGTAAGTATGCCCTGATGCTACAATGACAGGGTCTTTCATCAAGTCAAGTGAGATTGGGCATCGGAATTCATCAGGTACGTTGAACACCATGGACTGTGAAAATGATTGATCCTGACGAATGTTGTTCATTGGCATTTTGCGCTTCTTCAGGTCCTCCTGAGTTTTAAAATGTTCATCCTCGCTGAAAATTGTAGTTTTTGATAGTGAAATTAAGGATATGAGATTATGAATATTGGAAAGCACAATTAGTCCACCTGTGCCAGCTTGCTTCTCGGCTTCTGCCTCCAGTTTTGAAATCTCTTCTTCATAATCTAGTGGGGTTTTCAGACCAATGCTGCTCAGAATGTCTTTTATTCTTCTGAAATCAATGAAGCCTTTGTTCTTTCTATTCTTCTCACTGTTGGCGGTCATCAAATGAAGAAGCTCGTCCCTTCGTTGAATCTCACTGGTGTTGACGAATAATTGAACTCTTTTTGCTTGCTTGTGAAGAAGTTCGACTTGCTCCCTGGTATCTGCAGTCAAGTTCAGCAAGCTCAGAGGTAAAATATCAAGAGCTCCTCCTATTTCTTTCACTACCGCGTAAAATTGACTTGAGATAAATTCTGTCTGAACAAGATTCCATAACTGGCTACCTTCTCTGCAAATCTCAATCAAGATCTTAACTCTGCGAATAACCGAGAAAAGCTCTGTGAGACACAAGATTGAAGACGGTGGAAGACGTTTATCCGTCTCTTGTACCTCTTCAAACAACGCAAAAAGTAATTTGATCCTTCTCATAATTGTCGAAACGTTTTTCGTTTGTACAGAAGGAATCCTTTCCCCTGATGTAACTTCATTAGTCAGGTGGATCAAAGATTCGAGCAACGTGCCGGCAGGGAGAAGCCCTGAGGAGGCCATTAGAGAAGGTACAAATCCATCCATGCCTTTCCACTTCATTAATCAACAGGTTTTCATTCAATTTTTCATCAATGTTAAAGAAATGTGATAAACTCTTAACTGTTTCTGTTTGTACTGTTTCCTAATATTGGCTGTTAGGATAGTGAAGTTTGAAATCTTAAACTGCTGCCATTTGGAGGCCATACAGCCTGCAGCTTTAGTCATATTCCCATGTAATTATATAATGAATTCAAGCATGTAAATCTATACCAAATCTGGGTGTAGTTAGATGTATTTGTTTATGCCATACAAAAGAATTTTTAAGCAGTGTCTCATTGGACTTTTGTGGCATGTACTGTAGTGCTGATCTTAAAATTTCTTTCTTTCTCTTTGAAAATGGCTTAAATTTATCTTAAGCTTGATGTGAGCGTCAGGAAGAAAAGGGAATTTCGAAATTCTTTTTTTATAAACGTACGACGCAATCAACTTGCTGAGCCATTTGTATAACGCTAATTATCTATTTTGTCTTTTTGCTTAGCGATGTGACTTGGTTGCAAAATTGAAAGCTTGGGGGATCCCATCGCACTTTTTTGAAAAGTTTCCTACCCCTGGTGCAATTTAACCTTGAAAAATGGATGGAAAATTGATTTTTTTTTTTTATTTAAAAATGATCATTCTTGCAAAAGTTTTAAAATTGGACATATTTCAAATTCACCAGTAATTTTTGGCTTTTTATGTAAACTCCCTAGCAATGAATCTTGTATGTATAAGGAGAGATGCCCATCAGCTGTGTACATTACTTTTGAGTTTCTTTAATAATATTCATTTTCGAATTTCTTACAAGAATAATATTATTTATCGTTATTGGTGATCATCATTTGTCTAGGTAACAATAAATCCTGAAAATTTACTGTCCAATGTATAACAACTCTATTAAACAATAAATCAAGAGACGTGATGAGATCACCACTAGCAATAAATAGTATTAATTCATTTCACTAATATATTCTTCTCTACAAAAGTGCTCCAAAATTCTCCTTTTTTGTACGACGCTCCTCCTCTTTCCCCCGAGGGGGGTTGATTTCCAATCATCTAGGCTTTCTCATTAAGCTAGACAAATTTGAGGAATTTTTAGTTCATTTTAACCATCTTTCTTTATGCACGGACTTCAAAATATTTAGGCATTCTCGTCAATCTTGTTAAACTTGATGGAAGTTTTTAGTCTATTTTTAAACATTTTCTCTATTTTTTACGAATTTTAAAGCATCTAGACAATTTTGTCAAATTCAGTAAAATTATTAAAATTTGTCTATTTAAACACTTTATTTTTTCTTGACAATTTTATCGAGATTGTTTGGAGAACATTTTAATAGAAAGGTACCATAGTCATTTAAAGAAAATCGAATTGAGAGGGAATACTACAGCGTATAAAATAAAACAATTATGTTATGTGTACATTAAAGTTTACGCCGTTGTTTCTTCCACGTGAACATTATCATTTCCTTTGATTTTTTTAACACATTTTCACACCACTGTCCAGATTGTGTCATGTAGAAGAGTTGTCATATATAATTTAAATTTAGCATTTTCCAAAATAAAATGTTAATAAAGTGATATTTTTGGCAAAGTACGCAGGCTGTCCCGGTCAAGAATGATATAAACAAGTTGCAATTTTCTGAAAATAATTTAAAAAAATTAATTATTTTAATATTAGTAAGATTAGGTGGAGTCATAGATTAGGCCGACTCAACTGTTTGGAAGGCAAGTGTTTTGACATAAAAATAAAAAATAATAAAAATGTACATTACTATATTAGATTGAATTAAGCTTGAATTATTGGTAATCAAAATATTGTAGGACTCCGGGATCTAATGGTATTTTATATAAATGGTGGTTATATTGTCTTTATAATTTTTTTTGTTTCTCTACTATTTTTCAATTGCATTAAAGGCCTAAATAGTTGATTTTTTTCGCACTTATGTCCCAATTTTTTTTTTTTTTTTTTGTGTTGAATTTTTAACATATCATTAAATATTCTATAATAAGAAAAAAAACACATAACATATACGAAAATATGATAAAATATTTGCTCCTAGTTTCAGAACTAGGCCCCTGTTTGGATAGATTAAAATCATATTTTTAGTAGATTTTGATGAAAGTTGATAAAATATGTGACTGAAAAATTGTGGATCCTATGAAATATGTGGTTAATATTGATTGTTAACTTTAACTTGATTTTAGTTTAATTAAACCAAATCAAACAAGGGCTAAATGTTCAAATTAATTGAAGATTGATGGTAGAATACGATAATAAAAAATGCAAGAACATGGCTAGGATAATAAGCAAAGGTTTAAGACTTTAGTGCATTAAAAAGTGTGAAAAATAATAATAAACATTGGAGTTGTGTCAAAGGATTGAACCAGGCTGATAACTGGATATTCCCTATATCTACCTCACTTAGTGTGTCAAAGGGTTGAATCGGCCGAGTCGATTTTTCACAAGATTATCATTGGAGTCTTATTAACGACTATTATTTTTATTATACATCATGATAAATATTACTCTTATATGAAAATCATAACTTTATTCTACCTTCCTCTCAATCCGAATTGAGNATGAAAATCATAACTTTATTCTACCTTCCTCTCAATCCGAATTGAGCACACCACGACAGACAGCGAAGCATGAAAACGCACCAATTCACCTTTGTATATTTATCTTCGCCATACAAACAAAAAAAAAAAGAAAGAAAATGAAATTGAAAGTCTCAATGACAGTACCGTTTGAAAAAAGTGTTAGCAGGTTATTGACAATCAAGTTCTAAAAGAAAAAATGAATTGCTTTGTGTACAATGTCAATACCAATGGTGGTTTTGATCTTTAGAGGCTACCGATACTTCCCGTAATTCTTAAAGAATGAAATTATACAACCAGAAAGTTTTAAAAGTAAAAGCTAGTTTATGTCTAGACAAGAGTAATTTAATTAAAAATTAAATCGAAAATGAGTATGCATGATCCTTGCAATGTACTGTGGTAAACCTTATGTTGGTATTTAATGTAATTGGCAAATTTGTGAACAAATGGACTTAATTTGATATGTTGTAAAAAGTCAAGGAGTAATGTGCAAATAGTAGAAAGTCGTGTTATATTATGTCTGGGGTTTGAGAATGGAAAAGAATGTAAAATGGCGACGTAATTTCGCTAGACTGTCATCAAGACTTGGCTCGAGTGTCAAGAACAGTAACACTATTGCTAGCATGTCGCCTTGACTTTGCTCGAGCGACAGTCGACAGCCTGTCACTCGACTGTCGCTTAGCCCTCGCTTGCTGAGCGACAGTGCTATCCAAGAAATTTTTAATTCGTTTTTTAAAGGCTTTTTGTCTGACCCATTCATTCCTTTTACTTAACCTATAAATACCAAACGCCACATAAGGGTTTTTCCAAGGTTGATCATTGAGCAAACACTTAGATTTTCATATTCTTTTCATCCTTTTGAGATTTCAACCTTCATTATTCATTGTGAATTGTTCTTGGTGGTGAGAAAAATATCACATCCAAAATCCAAATATCAAACTGCTGCTTCCTTCATATCTGTCAGAGTTTCAGAATATTAAGGGAATGTGACTGGAATTCCAATTGTTGAAGAACGTGGTATTATTCGTACATCCACAGGAGATAGACGATTTCACAAAACTAAGAGTTGTTGTATGAGAGCGCAATCAAGGAGAGCTTTGGAAACTGCAGTTGGGAGTTGGTGTAGAAGCACGGAATCCAGGAGAGCTGTTGGAATTACAGTTAGGAGATCAGATAATACGTGTCGTCGTCTAGACTGGTAGATTGTAAGTCATAAATCGTTTATAGCGGATTGTTGATCGGCAAAGTGCCAGAAATTTTTACTCAGTTGGGTTTCTCCGTCAATTCTTATGTTTGTTTATTTCTTACTCAACTGCGGTATTTCAACATAGGAATAATTGAATTGCTATCTAAAAAATAATTAATAGTGACTTGTTGCTATTTAATTGTTAAGTAATTTTAATTCCGCATAATCATCTATTCACCCTTACTAGGTGTTGTTAGGGTCGAACTACGTATTTTCACCTTAGTAACATGATTTGCAATCATTAGATGTACTAATGTATTTGATAACAATGCTACTATGCTACACCCTCCGTGACAACATATTCACAATAGGGAGGTAGAACTTTTTTTTATCTTTTTTATTCACATTGATCCCACTCCCATGTGAGTGTCGGTCGAGTAAGGAGACAAATCCTTTTTTTTTTTTTTTTGTGGTAAAGAAGCTTAAATTATTTGATAAATAATGTTCCAGATTGGTTACACTATATGGTGTTTTAGAAAAGGCTACAAGACTCAATATGATAGCCCATTAGCTTTTAAAAGCCCACTTCTTAAGAAAAATATTCAGACCTTTTAATTTTGGCCCGTTAACAAATGAGAGGTGCTTACGTGATGAGTTTGCTAGTGGACTTATCATTTTCATCAATTAGTGGGAATCTCACTCAATTTGTTTCTAATATTAGAAAATACGCAATAAATATTCAAGAAAGTGGAGAGTTGAGACAACCACCAAAAGCTAGTGTATGGTGCAACACAACATTAGCTAAAAGAATATCAAGCTCAAAGAAAAAGTGAAAGTAAAAGTGAAAGTGGGGACTACTTCAATTTCACTTCAAATGTGCTCTCTCTCTCTCTCTAGGTTAGTCAAAAACTAAAATAAAATGACAACCAAGAAAATTGTGAATCATACAAAAAGTTATGGATTCTATGGACAATAATGGGTAGTAAATTCTGAATCATACAAGTTTTCCGTTTAATATAGTTATAATCAAATTTTTAGTAAATTTTGATAAAAAAAAAATTTCCAATCCGTTGTTCAAAAGTTTTAATGCTATCTAAATGAGACTGAGTTCCACGAATATGGAGACTAGAAAGATGCTATTTGTTGTTAATTAATCTATTTGTGAGTCATATAAAATGTGTTATTAAAATAAATTATCGACATTATCTTATATTTTTATCAAAATTGGTATACAAAACATGAGCAAAATGTGTAAATGAAAAAATATATTTGACCAAGCTAAATTAAAATTTAAGCTTGAGCAAACATGATCCAAAGATTTTTTTTATTTTATAAATCAATACTTTTAGGAATATAAATAAAAAATAATTACTTTTAGTATATACTAGTTTGAACATACATTACACGTTATTTTGAAATATTTTATAAGTGCTGTAAGAATAATATTTGATACTAATTTATTGAGAAGATTTGATGAATCTCAAACAAACCAAAGAAAATAAAATTTAAGATAAAAAGTTAAAGAGTGAAAAATTGTACTCTCAAAACTATAATTCAAATTTTTTGACATGATGAAATATAACAAATGAGAAACTTTTTTATACTACATTGATATATAAGAATTAATTGTTACCCATTAAAATTTCTAGATACTTAAATAGAAACAATTTCATCTATAATAATTCCATATTCATGGAAATCAAGATTCATAAATTCAAGATTCATTGAATCTAAATTAACGTGAATGTTAATTAATTGAGAATTAAAGGAAATTCATGCATGACAAGGATTTTGTAGTATTTATTAATATTGAAAATAAAAAGTAAGGTATTGCAATAGGGTTAAAATCGTTCAAAAAATTATTCTCATTTGATGTGATATTTAATATAATTTATATATGATTTTTTTTCCCATGGCTCCTCGTACAAACACAAACGTGCAAAACTTTCAAAATGAAAAAAAAAATTGCCAAAAGATAAAGAAAATATAAAGAAAGTGGGTTCTTGTCAAGTTATTTATGCACCGTTGGTTGTGTTAAGCGTGCAAATTGATAGACAGAATGTCATGCTTTGCCTCTGCAAGTGGGAAATAGTTGGAATTCTTTTCCATTCAATTGGTGTTGTATAGAATTGTCATTGCTTATTACATTTTGGCCCTGTTTGATATGCATTATTTTTCATGGAACTGGGAAATTATTTTTCAAATTTCCACTTTTTGCTTGTTTGAAAGATAAAATTTTCTTGGCAAATTGTTTTCCTCTCAACCCCCTCACATGACCCTCTTTTCTTGGTTTTCAATGAATTAGTTTTCCACCACTTTGGTGGGAAAATGATTTTTCACTTTTTTTTTAAAGCAATGGAAACAAATTCGAACCCCAATTATAACAAATTATATCCTTTTAATGGACAATTTTCATGTAAAACAACACCAAACGAATATCAAAAGATCTAAAATTTTAATATTTTCTACGTGGAAAATTATACCAATCAAACACAATTAATTGACAATTCTCAGGAAAACAATTTTAGGCAATACAATTCCTTAGAATTTCATTTTCTTTCCACCCAAATTCCACTCTTACAATCAAACAGACCCTTTAGGTAAATATCAGATTTCGATCTTGAAATTGTTATTCTAGAAAAACCACAATCAATCCAACAAAGACATGTTTTTTTGTCTAGCTCACATTACAAATAATGTTCTAAGATATTTTAAATGTCATGTCGTATTCTTCATTACATAGTCAGTATTTTGCTTAATTCAACTGACAATATTGGACAGTGTGTTTAAATCGATATAAAATTAAAAAGTTGAAGTTCACCAATAGATCCTTATATGCTAGTTTGAGGTCTCCAAATTTCAATTCGAACAACTTCATGTACCATTTAAAGTCAAAATTACCGTATTTGCTGAAATTTGATATAATTCAAGAGTATAACCCACCGAAATTCAAGTTGATTTCAAAAACTTTTTGAACTTTATAACACTTAACCATGTCTTACAATGTCTTCGAACATCTTCTTCAAGCTGAATCTTACAATGTCTCTTACCAAGCTTTTCACCCTATTTTCATCTTTGCATTTTACTTTCAAAAACTTCGTCTTATTTTAACAACGCTTTTTTTTCAATGAAAAACCTTAGATTCAATTTTTACACGAAGTATAAAAGAGTTATACAATAAAGAAAATTCTTACAGTCCAGCACTTGGTATGCATCCATAGGCTGATAGGCAAAGACAAGAGCAGCTTAACCAAAATTACCTCATTCTAATCCTCGAGTACCGATAAAAATACATATTAAGTGACAATACTAAAAGAGCATAAAGTAATTGGTTAGATATTCCCATAAGAGTATGTAAGCTAGCTGCAAATATAAAGAGTCGCAAGAGATTATAATATTATGTGACTTGCGATAAATATGAGGTCAGACATTATTTGAGTTATTGACAGGTTAAATACTCTAGAATTCGTTACCATATTAATGAAATGTACAACGGCTATTTCAACACTCCATAATTTGAATATTTGAAGGATATTTTTACTTAAAGTTTGTTTTGCACAAATTTTTTCAAGTGATTTTTTTTTTCCGGGGAGAATGTGTAAATAAAAAATTGAAAAAAATTGTGGATGCTATAATTTTGTGTCTCAAGTTTGGCAAAGTAATTTGGTAGGACCTTAGTATAGGGATGTTAACAAGCCAAATCGAGTCAAGCTTTTGCTTTGCAAAAATATCTAGGCTCGACCCGAGCTTTCTGCTCGAGCCTTAATGAGTCGAGCCAGCTCACTACATGCAACTAGTTGTCGTGTTAAGGCAGCTAAATAATTTTATTTTTTAAAAAAAGTTTAGCCAATCTTATTTATTTTAGGCTTGACTTGACACGAGCTTGGTCGGACTCGAACCGATGCCCCAAAATGGGTCTCGACTCGAGTCTCGGCTGGATTCTATCGAGTCACGAGTTGGGCCGGCTAGGGTTTTTTTTGGGTCGAGCCACGAGTCACCCGAGCTTGCGAACCAAATTGACACCCCTACCTTGGTAACTGAAATTTCTTGAGAGAATTAATTATTCATCTACAAATGAAATGACTTCAGAAAAGAAGTCATAGTCATTGATTGAGATTTTCAACAAATGTGACTATTGAGTTGTTACGCTTCAAGAAACTAGTAGTAAGCACCTGCATTGCACGTTTTATGTATCAGGTGAATGATATGCATAATATTTTTGAAATACTAATATTTTTTTTAAAGTAATTGATGTAATTGATATGATTAAAAGAAAAATTAAAATTGTTAAAAATATATACATGAATAACACTTTTTTATTAAATTATGTATATAATATGAAAGGTTGAATAAATTGAAATGCAATATTTTCATTAAAATAACTTTTCTTTGTACACAATATTTTTTTGTCAATGTCCCATAATTTTTTTTTTCTGTTTTACGTTGGGGTTAAAAGGCAAGTTCCACAAAATAGTGATTAGACTGGCATGCTTTAAGATTTCGAGTGTTGGGTTTTCATAGGACAAGATTCTCATAAGATAAACATAGTGGAAATGCGAATGCTATGATAGGTGTTCGGTCTTATTAAAATGTTAGAAATGAAAAGATATGCTAACAAGTTGTCATGGCATTGATTGAGGATAAATTAGGGGGAGGACAACTTAGGTGGTTGGATTATGTTTTGCATCAACGTAAAGAGGCTCTTGTTTGTAAGAGCCACATGATTTCGGTAGAGCAAGTTAGAAGGGAGGAATACCAAGATTTTTGTTGTTTACATTGAAACTCCACGAAAAAGTGCGAGATTTAGTTTCCCTTAAGATAATACATATTCAGAAAGATATATTACAATAGTATACATTGTTTGTTATTGAGCTTTGTTAATGGTAATTACAAGCATAGATATATAGAAAATTGTTCTCTTTAATTTGAACTTTTTTTCAACAACGTATTTAGGAACTTCTCTTGATAAAATTGATTTGTATTAGAATTCATACAAAACGATAAAAATGGATAATCAAATATGAAATTAAATTACAAAAAAGAACATACATTGAGGATGAATAACTAAAAGTATCAAATTATCAAATATTGAATTGAATTGAAAATAAGCTAACATGTCAAAAAATTACTAAATTCCACCACTTCTACTAAGAACTGATATACGTAAATTCATAAAATTGAATTTTTATTCATTATGTTTTGTTGTGAATGAAAGCTTCAAATACATTATTAAATTCTTATTTTAACATAACAAAATTCTTATATGATCTGTTTGAATATAAAAAGTAAAATATGTACACTTGTGAATATTAGAACACAAAAATCGACGAATAATTCATATTTATTAAAAATATCCAAAATCGCAAATTATAAAAAAATATACATCATTTAATTTGTCGAAAGTAATGACACATTTAGTCCCTTACTTTGGTTTGCCTAAAATTCAAGTAAACATATTTGATTTATTTTTATTCAATTCGATCTGATTAAATTACGTATTATTGAAGACATGTACTTCTTTTCTAATAGTCATGTAAAAGATAAAAGGAGCTAACGATAAAAAATTTTAAAAATAGTTGGTAAGAATTTAAAATCAAAAGTTTGTTTTCTAAACATGCTTTGAACGTAATATGATGTGAGCAAAGAATTTATAATTTAAACAAAGTTATTATGTCAAATTTAAGATCTTTCAATGTTTAATAATGTTATTTTTTTAGTAATATTTATATATAATATAACTTGTAAGTTTCAATAATAGTTACAATTTTTAGTATAAGGTAAAACACTATTTTAACATGACGACATTTAAATTTTAAAATCTACACTTTTTAATATGATAATATGCCTAATGTTCTATCGTCATAATTGACAAAAAAAATTTGAAATGTCTACAAAGTATTAAAATATCAAAATATTTAGGCAAAAAGTTTTGGGATGGGAAATAAACATTAACTATTTGATTATCCAATTAAATGATTTACATAATTATTTTTTATCTATAATTTTGTGTCAAAACCAAATATTCAAAAAAAAAGTTTTGAGGCTATGCATTCAAGAGTCTTCTTAATGATTTCATAATTAGTAAAGAAATTAGACTTTTTCTATGAATTAAAGGTAACAATACTAAGTGCATTTACATCACGAGAATGACTATAATCAATAAAATTAATAACTCAAAAATTGTTAAATATTCTTTGGAAATGTGTATTGAATTAAACTTGTAATGGTTAAAAATTCTGAGAATATGACCATTCAAAATTTGGGAGAATCTAATTTTAGATTTTGATGATGTTTTCTCTCATCCAACGTAAGTGAAAAAAATGCAAATTCCATTGAACACCAAACTGCTTTCCATTAGAGTTTTCACTTCCTCAAAACAAATATTCGCATACTGTACAATCGTGACAATAAGAAGAAAAACATGTTTAGTAATCAGTGAATATCATAAAGACAAAATATATAAAATTCAAGTTGAGCAAACAAAGACAAAATTTGTATTGAATTGAATAACCGGATGCAAGTAAATTTTGGCTAGAAAATAGAGTATTTGTAGAAAAATAAATTCAAAGCTAATTATCCAATATAATAAATCTTCACATAATTTACACTACTGAAAAGTTCATCATAAATAAGAAGTAAAAATAAAAAATCTATCGATTGGTTATTGTGCCCCCATAAAAAGTTTGGTTATCATTCCGATCAAAAGAGACCACATTTGAATTTCTTATCATCATAAAAATAATATAGCTTAATTAATATACCGATAATTAGTTATTGGCATATTACACATTAACAATTACTTAGAGAAAGAAAACAATTTATAAACACATACTCAAGATGATATGTGAGTGGTGGATTACATATGACAAATTCATAATTGAGACTTGATAGTAAGGGAGTTCTCATATAGTTCTCTTACATATTTCTTTGCTTTGGTCTAAAATTCTTACCGAATAATATCAATTCAAGTCAAATATTTATATTATGGATAATGAAATGTTCTATAATTATGTATTTAATTAATACAAGATTTAAATATTTCAATTATGGATTGAATTTATAATTTCCAATAGAATTTTTTTAGAAATACAATATTATTTTTAATACGTAATATTAGGTTTGAAAAAAATT
>CAIGRP010086868.1:0-11594 GCA_903798385.1 Fraxinus cuspidata | reverse complement strand
CTTAGAAACAACTTTTGTCGTTTCACAATCTTTGTCAAATGGTCCCTTTTTAATTTTGATGTTTTACATGTTCAAAAATGATTCAAGTAGGTATTAGAAGGGCTTTCTCAAGAACTATTAGAGTTTAGCTGCGAAAAAGAAGAATTGTTGTATTTATAACACTATGATTTCATATTATATCGTTGCAATCTTATCCTAATTTTAATTTTGTATTGGCTGATTATTACAAATTGCTAATAAACACTCAAATAACTTTTTTTCTATACGTTTCGAGGAACCTACAAATATTATTCATTTATTAATCACTCATTTTTATTTATGATTTAAATCATATATAAATACTTCCCAAACATACTAGATTCTTATTTATTTTTAATTATAGTTGCATCATATTGACATTTGTTCACTATCTTTTACTACCTTGTATGGTCGGCTCTTTAACTGAAACACATTTAAATTATGAACTATGAAATAATTATCAAATTTAATGACAACCATGTGAAGAAATATATGTTCAATATTTTATATAGTCAACTTATGAATTTAGATTTCAAAATGAAAACACGACAAACATCAAACATTGCAATTAATTTTCGATTAATTGGTAATTTTGACTGTCAGATCTTCATACAAAGCTAGCTGTATTTATGTGCATCACTTTTTCCCCCAAATCTATCACACTCAAACAGAGATTTCGATTAATCAAATTAGGTTTCGCTTTACTACAAACTCAAATAATTGATTAAAGTTTATTTGTCCTTTCAGATTTTAGTACAAATTTAAACAAGATTAGTTGAATACTTAGTCTAACCAAATTCGAATATAATATTTTTTTTTTCGATTGACGTCTAAAATGGAAACTAGTTTGCAAGTTGAAAGAGTCTTTAGTTTGATAACATTTGAAGGGCTCCCAAGGGCAGTTTGGTACATTAAGGACATTTATTTACAGTAATCGCAGAAAATTATAGCCAAGCTTTTTAGTAGTATTACCGAGAAAGCTTCATGGTACTAGTCAATGTGTGCACGTGTGGGTGGGGTCATCCTTTCGCGCGCAACCGTCGGTAAGAGAGGACCCACCACGAAAGTTCTTGGTTCTGTCCCTTTTGCCCGCCACCTAGACTAACGTGCACGGTATGCTCATCACACTCCTTCAAGTCTTGTTACCATTTTCTTTATATAATAATATTTCCATTATCATTTTCAGTCTTATTATTATTATTATTATTATTATTTGCATAGAATAGTAAGAAAATTATAAAACAAGAACCTCGTATTTTGGTAACTCTCTAAAAGTCATGTTTAACCTTGAATGCTATTATAAATTCTACTGTAATAATCTCTCGGTCTCGAAAAGTAATAACGAAAATAACTAACTTAATAATGATTCGCGGTTGCCATCGTTGTAACAAATTAGCATGGGCCGATGGTCAAGAATGAGATTATAAAGAAATTTTAATTTTTTATATTGATAAAATGTTTATAAATCACGCTTTCAACTGTTATTCAATGACAGTGTCAAAAGTATCACATGCACTTATTATTAAGTCAGATTCTTTTTCGATGAAGCACTGTCGAACGAATTATTGGTAGTGATTAATGAATAATTTGTCTTCTTTCTCCTATTAAGAATTTTTGAACTCTGAAAGAAAAATTAAAATACATCCTCCATAACAAGCAAAGAAACTAATGTGATTGGAATGGGTCTAATGCCACTTCCAATGTTGTTGACCTCGTTTTTTGCATCGTAGACGTGGACAACAGATATCGGACTCACTTACGTTTTCTCAAGCTAATTCCAACATGCATGAGATGATCTTCAATCGATAATAAAACAGGGTTTGGACGTAGGAAAAACATTATAATACGAGATAAAAATGTTCGGGTTTCGACGAAATGTATGAGATTAATTACACGATAATAAATGACCAACTAAGAGTCAAACTCACAATCACATGCACCTCAAACACTGAAACCCAAGATTAACCAGAAAGAAAGAGAATATATGACTTGTATTCAATACTTTTTTATTACCCCCAAATGACACAAATGGGGGATATTTGTAGTGTTACATGTGAAATAGTAACTATTGAATGGGAAGACACATGACTTCATCTCCTTTATCGAAGCATCACATCTTAGGTATCAATTTTGATTCTACTAGTCAGTAGCACATTAAATGTCCAATAAATGAGACAGCTACCCTATAACCTATACTAATAAGATTGACATTTTATTCATTACAATAGTCCAATGAATCATTCTAAAATAATCTCATAAATTCTACATCTTCAAACGTGGATCATCACTAGCCTTAGTTGAACATTGAATTCTACTTCGTTGGACATTGCTACTTCAGCAAAGAAGTTTCTTGGACCCCAAATTTGTCTTTAGCATAGGGGTTTCGGAAGGGGTCAGCTTCATGAGTTGCTTCGGTATGAGTGGGTTTCGATGGATCAAATTGTTTGGATTTTGGTAAATCCCACTCCACGTCAGATCCACATGGATTCGACGGAAGGTGCTTTGGTGGATTGGCTGAACCGCATGGGAGTCTAGGTGGCGTAGCATAACTATAGTCCATCAAGTCCATGTATGGTTATTCATGTCATGCATGGACTTCTGTCTCGGTCCAAATTTCTTTAAAGCATATTTCCTATCACTGTTTGGTTTTTGATCAACATAATAGTCCTCCAAGTCCAAATATAGTTATTGATATCATGGTTGGAGTTCGAAGTTAACATAATTCTCGCGTCATATCCTTACGTAATGCTGAAAGGCTGAACTACTGAAACTCTTGTTTCGAAACTAGCTGAAATTTCCTTTTTGAGTCAAAGCATTGGAGAGCTGAACTGTTGAGGCTCTTGTTTCAAAAGTAGCCAAATTTTCCTTTTTGAGTCAAAGCATTGAAGTGCTGAACTGTAGAGATTTTTGTTTCGAAAGTAGCTGAAATTTTCTTTTTGAGCCGAAGCAGTGGGGTGCTGAACTACTGAGGCTCTTGTTTTGTTGACAATAAAGTATGCTTTTGAGAGTTGTGACAATGATTTGATGTTTTATATGTTATAAAGGAAAGACAAATTGAGGCGTTTCAACTTCCAATATACGTACATCCATTACATATTGAATGCACAATTATGGCCATGCTGTTGCAAGTTTAGATCGACGCGCTAAGGCCCTTGCATGCGAGACAGGCACCAATCTGAGGCATTAATAACAAAAACTGTTTGAATTCAATGCCTCAAATGATGTTAAAAACGGACACTTCAGATGAAGTAGATCTAGATCCAATGGTTATGCTTCATCCTTTCTTCTTATAAAAGCCACAATCATGATCCATGTATCATTTTTTTACCTTTGCAAAAGTCTTCCAAATTTCTCTAGCAATCAAAAAAAATTTCCGGTCATTTCTATTCTTTGGCAACGTCTCATTCCTAGAGATTCATTTTGTTTAGGTATTTTCCTTAAAAACTTTCTGTCTTTCTATCCTTTCCATCTTTTGGTTTTCGATTTTAATAGCTTTTGGGTCGAGTACAGCAGTGAGAGGGTCACTAGGGTTGGGAAACATGCTACATCTGGGGGATCAGATGGAGGTTACTGGGCAATGAGTGAAGGCCCAATTGATTATGAGACAGGGTGGGGACTGTAAGAATCACCTCTGCAATGACCTCCACAAAATTGGCTGAAATTAGGAAAAAGTATAGAATCTCGAATTCCATAGAACTCTTAGAGCCCGAAGCCCACGAACTCACCTGCCATCCGAGGCCGGGGATGTATAGAAGTTAGTGAGTTCTTGTTGAGGACAGGTTTGCTTATACCTCTACACTAATTTTTTAGGGTGGTGTTGAGGTATTATATGTTAGCTCCCACATAATTATTGCCAAATGGGTTAAGCCAATTTGTCGGGGCATATTTCCTTTGGAAGGAGACCTTGCTTGGCGAGGACATGCCCCTTCATGTTTTCCAAACACTTTTTTCAACCCCGGGTACTTGGGAAGGGAAAGTTCAAATGATGGTACTACATGATTCCTTGGGAAGCCCATGCCCTTTTTGGGTCTACTATCATCTATAAAGGGTTGGAATGGGTCATGGTTCTGGGTTAGGGACAAATGAATTATGGTTCAGGAGGATAAAGCCCCAGCTTGCACCGTGCCGACCCAGTACTTTGAAGCTTGTGAGTCTTTTTTTCCTAAAACTTAGTACTTCATTTATAACATCTGTTTGATGTTTTGTTTAGTAGTTTCAGGGACTCGTTTCGAACTTTCCTAGGCCAAGTAGGACGTTATCAAAGACATCTACTGGCGTCCATAAAAATCATGCCACTTCGACCGCCTAATCGATTGAAGAAAGTTCTTTTTGGACTTCAGATTGATGGCTTCTAAAGGTAAATTCTGAGGCAGATGACTTTGGGAGGAAGAAGTACTCCACCCCTGACATGGCTTTGAAATTAAGAGCCACGTCCACAGTGAACTCTAGGGCTTTAAAGCCGTTCTCTAGAGGTGTGAAGCATGTCAGGGAAAAGCTGGAACGCCTCAACAAAGAACATGCTAAGAAGGGAGAGGATGAAAGGGGATCAGAAAGCTAATAAGGGTAATGAGAAGCTAGAAGAGCCCCAAAACAAAAGGAAATTAACTCATAGCTTCGATCTTCTATCAAGTTCAGCACCACCAAGCCCTAGCTGCCAAGCAAACCCTACCTCCTCCTACAAAGCTGATGCAGGCTTCGCTTGATGCTGACAAGGCTTTCAAGCCTAAAGTGGTTATTGAAGAGGTTGCGAATGAGTAGAGCAAACCTCCAAGGCCATAAAAAAGGTACCAATGACGAGGACCATGGGAACTTTAGAAGATTTTGACTGGGCAAAATGAGGAGATTGTCCCAACCGCAATGGAGATGCTTCCACTTAAAGCCCGTAATGCCCTGCCAATTTTTATAATTTTTGGACTGGAAGGTGGCAGAACTAGGTCTGACGACGACCCTATTGAGCCAAAGTACCAGTGCTTTTAGGGTCACCCTTGAGTATCAAGAAGTGCTGAAATATATTCATACACACAATCGGGAGTCAGTTGAAAATTTAGCCTCGATGGAGGAGAAAATAAAGAAAATAAGGTTCGAGGCTGAAGAGCTGAGGGCCCAACGAGCTGAAGAGGCAGTTAAGTTGGATTATGCTTTAGCGGAGATCAAAACTTTGAAGAGAGAGGTTCAGGAATCCCAGTGCGAGGTTGCTTCTTTGACAAAAAGGGTTGAAACTCAAACAATCATTAGAAGCTAATGGTCGAAGTTTTGGAAAAGGCCAATTTAGAGAACACTGGGCTCAAGGATGCCAATAGGTTTCTGGAGACCCAAATAAGACATTATGAAAAGGAGGCTGAGCAGGCCAAGGTTGATGCTCAAAAAGTAGGTGATGAGGTATTGAAGGACTACATTTCCAACTTCCATATGACGGAAGAGTATCAGTGCTTGGCGCCTATTGAAGGAGATTTGCCTACGTCGAAGTATTGGAGATGGTATGAGAGCTTTACCCAGAGCTCAATGCTTTTGAACTGAAAGAGGATGACTAAAAGGGTGCTCTTGAGGACGAAGCTTTAGGTTAAGAATCCCTATCTACTGAAATGCCTGCTTCGGAGACATTAGACTCCCTGCCACCTCTAGCAACTAGCCGAGGCCCTCAAATGTACAATATTTTTTGTTTAATGGAATACACGTTTCTCTATTTTCTTGTTTGAGCTGGGACTTCAGCAATAACTTAAACAATATAACTTGTAACTAGATTCATGATATTGACCAATGACTTGCAAGTATTGGGACCTCTATAAGGTACATAACTTTAACAACATAACTTGCAACATGACTAACCTTCAAACACATTTAGCTTGTAACATATCTTTCCAACAAATGAATTATCTTTCCAACAGTTGTAACATGACTAATTTTCAAACATATTTAGCTTTAATGTTATTTTGACTCTCCTGATGTTGAACTTCGTCCCAAGAAACTCATGCTTTAAGCTTTAAAATATCAATGAGGTAACCCCTTTTTGGTTCATCCATGTAGGGACATCTCTCATGACTTTTAGATTCATCGTAGGGGGGCTTGTGACGTATGCCTCAGAAAGCTAATGAGGTAATCTCTTTTGGGATCTGATCCTCTTCTCCAAGGCACCTACACTTCCCTACATGGTGGATGGTTCATCCATGTAGGGGCTTCTCCCGTGATGTTTAGTTTCGTTATGGGAGGTTTGTGTTGTACGCCTCGGATGGCCAATAATGTAATCCCTTTTGGGATTCAATCCCCTTCCCCTAAGTGTCCACGCTTCCCTATATGATGGATGATTCATCTATGTAGGGGTTTCTTTCATGACGTTCAACTTCGTCATTGGAAGCTTGTGGTGTACGCCTCAGAGAGCCAATGAGGTAATCCCTTTTGGGATCCGATCCTCTTCTCTGATGTGTCTATGCTTCCCTACATGGTGGATGGTTCATCCATGTAGGGGCTTTTCCCATGACATTCAGCTTCGTCATGGAAGGCTTGCACTGTACACCTCAGAGAGCCAATGAAGTAGTCCGTTTTAGGATCCGACCATCTTCTCATAGGCTCCCACGCTTCTTTACATGGTGGATGGTTTATCCATGTGAGGGCTTCTCGCATGATGTTCAACTTCATTATAGGAGGCTTGTGTTGTATGTATCAGAGAACCAATGAGGTCATCCTTTTTAGGATCCCATCATCTTCTACGATGCTCTCACACTTCCCTACACGGTGGGTGATTCATCCATATAGGAGATTTTGCCATGACGTTCAACTTCTTCATGGGAGGCTTGTACTTTATATGTATTAGATGAAATATATTTTTATCGAATCATTTCAAGATATTTACAAGGGTTGGGAAGGTTACTCTAGCCATAAAACTTAATCACTAGTAGTATATTCTAAGATGCTCTATGTTCCATGGGCAATGCTATATTTTCCTACCCAGTTCTCATATCTAATAAATGTCAGGTCGTAGCTCTTCTTTGATGTGATACGATCCTTCCCAGTTTGGACCCAACGTGCCCAATCCCGATTCCTTGGAAGATAGGAAAACTCTTCGAAGTAGGAGGTCGTTTATTCTGAAGGATCTTTTCTTAACTTTCGTATTGTAGTAACATGTCATCTTACTTTGGTATGTAACTAGTTTTACTTAGGATTCATCCCTCTTTTCATCGAGGAAATTGAGCCCACATCTTCTCAACTCGTTATTAGATATTTCATTGAATTGCAATTAACGGAGAGAAGGTAACCCGACTTCTACCAGGCTCATTGCTTCAACACCATAAGCTACTAAGAATGGGGTTTCTTTAGTTGGGGTCTGACTTGTAGTCTAAATTGCCCTCAATACTTGTGGTAGTCTATCAGTCCATGCTCCTTTAGAGGCGTCAAGTTTTCTTTTCAAAGTAAACTTAATAGTTTTGTTTACAGCCTCTACTTGTCCATTTGCTTGGGATGGTGAGGTGTTGAAAAATGCTTCTTGATCCCAAGTTCCTCACATAGGTCCTTGATCCTTTAATTATCAAATTGACACCCATTATCTGAGACAATTGAATGGAGAATTTCGAACTGGCATATTATATTCTTTTATAGGAACTTAGAAGTGTTGTCTTCTGTAATATTGGCCAAAATTTCGGCTTCAACCCATGTTGTGAAGTAATTAATGGCGAATATAGCAAAACTTTCACTATCCCCACCCTTGGGTAAAGGGCCTATTAGGTCGATCCCCAATTTGGCAAATGGTCATGGATTGGATACTACTGTTAGCTCTTGGTAGGGTTGTTTCTGGATAGGAGAGAAGAGTTAACATTTATCGCACTTTTGTATAAATCGGATCGAGTCTTTTTTCAAAGTGGGCTAATAATACCTTTGACGTAGTTCTTTTTGTGCCAGCGCGAGTCCTCCAGTGTGATTGTCGTAAACCCCCTCATGAATTTCGTAGATGATGTAGGTGGCTTCTTCTTCTCGAACACATCAGAAGAGGGGCAAGGAAAAACCTCTTTTGTACAGCACATCATTGTAGAATAAAAAGTGGGTTGCCCTTCTCCTAAGTTTGTAAGCTTCATCTTCGTTACTAGGAAATATTCGATCTTTAAGAAATGTCACTATAGGTTGTATCTATGTAGTCGTTCCTTTTACCCACATTACCAGTGGAAGGCTCTGAGAGGTGTTCAATCGGCACAATCTCCAATAGTTTCGAGTCTTTGCTACTAGCCAGTTTGGACAAAGCATCGGCGTAGACGTTTTTAACATGTGGAGTTTGAGCTAACTCGAATTTCTCAAAAGATGGGAGTAAATCCATCTCCAGTTTGACGTATGCGACCGTACTCTTGTCTCTAGACGTGAAGTTACCATTTACCTAGCTAACTACCAGTTGGGAATCATTGTTAATGAGCAACCTCTTTACTTAGCTAACCTTAAACTGGCGAATAATGCCACATATTATGCCACGTTGTTGGTAGCCTTGAACATGAACCTCACTGTTCTAATGCTCAGTCGGGTCACCCATTCCATCATATTTTGGTATTTTTGGCAGCACATAGTGAGTCGGGACAGGAACACTTCTTAGTTCTTGTAAAAAGGGAAATTTTTGTCGTCGTTAACGAGTTCACAAAATCTTTGGGGTTCATCTGAATCTTCCTCTTCATCAGCCTAATATCTGGGTGGAAGATGAGATTACCCTACCTAGTCCTTCACCATCTCCCTCACGTGGTGCCTATTTCTAGTTAGGGCAGCACCTTGAGCATGTCCTTGCCTTCCTTCTAGTGGCGGTTGCAACCTATTCCTTGGTATGTGAGGTGGCTAGGATGACCTATGCCTAGTTTCCACGGGGCTGATTCTGTCAAACATACTTATAGACCTTTGCGGCATGTGTACTGACACATAATCGGGAGGAAAATTATCCTCCATGTTAACGTGGACTTCGGTGGGTCGGCTGGAAGCATGGTTGAGGAAATATCAATCCTTACTTCTCTTTCAAGGGGGCTAACTTCCCTAGCCTGCCTAGGAGTTGAAGCCCTCTGGCTTTGGTGTGGATAGTATCTTTGCAGTACAAAATGAGGGATCAGAGGTCCTCCTTGGCCTTACATTTACATGAGTTCTTGTATGACCATGTTTTGGTGGGTGATATTTCTCATGTTGGTAGCCATGGTTGCTATCTCCCGAGTAAGTTGAACAGCTACCCTAATCCCACCATGCCTATGGTGGTGGTGGGGTTGGTGCCTACCCACTGGAGCCGCTACTCATGGAGGCTCTTCATTAGAGTTTTCTCTTACCCCTTGGGAGGGATATCACGATATAAACTTATTATTCCTTAACTACACTGTCAAATTTTTTCCAACTTTTGAGGTTTCATCTTGTTCTTTTTCGAGAACAATTTCTTTTTCAATGGGATGCCCAGCTATACTCCGGTAAACTTTTTCCACATGAATGTTTGTGGATATAGTGACGTTTCCAACAAATGGCGTAAATCTGTTGACCTCATTTTTTGCACCGTAGATGTAGACACAGATACTGAGCCCATTCGCGTTGTCTAAAACTAATTCCAACACGTGTGGAACGAATGTCAATCAACAATATAATTGGGTTTGGACTTGGGAAAAGCTTTATAACACGAGACAAAATGTTCAGGCTCCGACAAAATGTATGACATAAATTACACAAGAATGAACGACCAACTAAAAGCCAAGCTCACAATCACAATCACACCTCAAACACTAAAAACCTAAGATTAATAAAAAAGAAAGATAATGTTCGGAAGGGGTCAGCTTCATAAGTTACTTCGATATGAGTGGATTTCGATAGGTCATATTGTCTGCACTCTGGTAATCCTACTCCACATTGGATGCCACATTACTTCGACAAAAGGTATTTCGGTAGGTCAACTGAGCCATGTGAGAGCCTAAGTAGTGAAGCATAACAAAGTAATTAACCTTGTCTAAAGGATTGGATTTTTGAATTTGCTATATTTGAAAGGCTCTTCAAAACTCTAATACAACTCATTTTTCGTGATAGTTTGTTGTTTTCTCTGCATCTTGTTTCCATTTTATTGGTTTAAGGTGAATAAATTGTAAAAAATTAAAAACTTACAAAAATGACAAGTTCGATTCCAAAGTCAAATAATCATGATTCTAATCCAATAACCAAGAAACCTCTGTATCCATAGAATATTTGCATGGCCGACTGCATTGTCGTATCCAATCATGATGTTAGTAGTTTTTTTTAAATACATCAAGTGTCTTTGTTGAACTTGTTGGAAATATTTAGGAGATCCTTCAAAGGGAATGGAGATGAAAATCACGATCCAAAACAAAAAATAAAGTATACAAAACTAAAAATCCATAGCAAAGATGAAACATCGATGACTTGAACACGATACCGTTGTCCTCAAACTATATTTGTCCCTTCTCGGATTGATAATGATGCTTGAAGGATTAAGGCAACTGGTTTACATGATTTAAACAAGCCTTGTAAAGAATTTATACTCAAGCACTAAATATAATTCTCCAAAACTTAAAGAACACTAATGAAAGATTTGAATATGATGAAGAAATTTCGATTACTTGTTGTTTTGGAATGATTATTTGTTCTTTTAATATGGCTATGGTTTTTGTATGTTTTCTACATGTTTATAATGATCACAAACAATGTATATATAGCCATGAAACATGACTATACGAAGTGGTGTCAAAACCCTCCAAAATTCAAAAGCCAACGGTCACTAATGGCTAACTGGTTGTTCTATGCAACCGCATAGAACAAATCTATGTGGTAGCATAGAACAATCAATTGCAGGGAATTTAATATCTGCAATGGCTTATGCGACTGCAAGCCTCGCATAGGCCAAAATAAAGGCCTCAAATGCCATTTTTCATTCCACATCCGGGTTTTGTTTTATATCAATTTTAAATAATATTTTTAACAATCCCCCATTTGTTCAAAATTTATAAAATCTCTTATCCAAGATAAATAATACTTATGCATAAGGATTAGATATCTTTCAATTTGAATCTTACCATAGCGTAATTCAAACAAAGTAAAGTAGAAATTAAAGGTAGCATGAAAGCTTTGAACCAATGATTTTATATGAAAATACCGGTAAGAACACACACATAAATATCACATGTCCTCAAGTTCCTTAATCTCGCTTAGCGCTATTATGGTCTTGCGCTCATCCTTTTCAACGAACTTTAAAGATAGAAACTCTAACTCTAATGAGGCCGCACCAACTCGAAGTTTATTTAAGTTAGGTTCTTCCAGTATTTTTGTTACTTTTAGAGATACTTGTACTTAGTACTGAACTTCATTAAAAGTTTAACTCATCCCTCACTCCAGTAACAACAAGTATTATTATAACTAGGATAACGTAATTGCGAATATCAAAAATGCTGAAACTATCCACATATCAAATGATTTGTTGACACCATTTGAACCCGTGGATTACTTTTTGAGTAATGACAAGTAGGGTTGCCATCATTGGTTGACCTTTTTAGTTTAAGAGTTTTAACTCCATCCTACTCGAAGTAGAATTTACTAAATTTCTATTTAGAAGTTTAGTTAGAGGATCCGCCAAGTTCTCA